>JAPYYV010008728.1:0-13036 GCA_030522625.1 Copidosoma aretas | reverse complement strand
GAACAAGAAAAAATGTATACACTAAAAACACAGCGAAACTAATCCTTAGGAGAAACGAGGATCAGCAGAAAAAGACTACCTCTTTACTCCTTAAAGGGACGACGTCATCGCGGCCCTGGACGTGTGGCGTACGGTATACATAGCATACCAATACGTACGTGCCCCACCACCTCAGATAGGGACGTTTGACCAAGAGAGAGGAGAAGCGGAACTCTTGAGTCGGGTCAGATAGTATAGGAGGAAGAGAAGATTCGGGTCTCTCGAGACTGGCAGACTTGCCTCCAGATTACCGCGCTATCCTTGGCTCTTCCCTCGGTGATAAAGAATAATAAAAAGAAGTTAATAGTCCTAACTGTGCACTTATTTCGCGTTCACCCAACCGACCACAAACCCACGTAACACTGTATTTTTGGGATAGCTACAAAATACAAAATAAGACCTGAACAAACGAGTAACCAAACAAAAGCTTGTAAACTATTGAATAAATTAGTGTCTTAGGGCCTCTAGAAGACCAGACGATTTCAAAAGTTCTGAGATAAAATGTAAACAAGTAGCAGCCAAGGGACGAGTGGTGGGACGACAAAATTTCACTAAATTGTTCCCAGAATTTTTTCTACTCAACATTTCGTGGGACGACAAAATTTCACTAAATTGTTCCCAGAATTTTTTCTACTCAACATTTCGACTTTAAATTTTGTATGGATGTTTTGAAGAGACAAAAGAACAGTACTATGCGAAAATGTGTAATTTTTAAAATTTATGGCAGAATTTCGTCGATTAAAGCAATTGTGCTCCGTACATTTGCAGGTTATAACTTTTATCGAAACAGTGGTGACAGTCATCGAATTTTGACAAGAACTAATAGAAACCTTATAACTCCATGAATGACGCATAATTTTTTGGTGATGATTTGTCAACAATCATGTGAGTTCTAGCGAGTTGAACGCTACAGTGCAGTTTGTAGCTGTATACCTCCAAATTGATACGGTACCACTCGCTCTATCCTTCTTAAGAGAAATAAGTATAAAAATGACAAAAATGTTCAAAAGAATCTAAACATGTACAAAAAAAACAGTTAATTACGGCAAGGGGCTAACAAATTTATTCAAACTATGAAAAAGAAAAGGCAAGGGTGTCCACAAAGCCTGTTACTTTTAAGTTTATTTGTCTAAAAAATAGGCGATAAGTGAATCTAAAATAAAACAGAAGGTGTAACAGTATGCAAACTCAGAATTAACTGTCTCAAATTATCTAATGACGTTGTTTAAGGCGCCTAGCATATTAAAGACAGAAAACATATGCAGAAAGAGTTAGTTTAATAAAGTACAAGAAATATTCTGGAAATAAACAAATAAAGGAAAATGTTGATTTTTGGAAATGAATAAAGGATAAAAACAGATCTGTTAATTTGAAGTGGATGCATTGGAATTTAAGAACTAGAACATGGACCAAGAAGTGTGGTTCTCAACAAGAAAAAATCCCGGCATGGAAAAAAATGACAGATTAGGAGCAAAGGACAGTTAAAGCAGTTTTAGGCTTAAGCAAAAGAGGTAAAGTAGAAAGTTTAAATAAACGATTATTTTTCATGGAATAAATAATAAAATTAATTTGCACGTACGGAGACTTGTGTATGAAAGAGGGGACTTCCCGTTCCTCGCCCCTCTGAGCGAAACTCCCAAACCTCCTTGAACCGTCTGATCTTTAAAAACCCTTACCATATTTTTTACAAATTATTTTTTCATGTCCTTCTTTATCAATGAATATGTGTCAATTTAAATTTGTCGATCTATTAAAACTTTTTTTACATTCAAACATTTAAATAATTTTTCCTTACTATGTTCTTTGAAAAATGAGATTTGTCTGAAGTTTAATGCTGTACTGTTTATATCCTTAATACATTATTTTGTATATTGATATTACATTAAATATGCGTATTAAATAAAATTTAAAAATAATACCTGTAGAAAAAAATACATTACTTTAATCTTACAAATTTTAAGTCTGTAATAAATTTTTCAAATTGCATTTACAAATTTTACAATGTATCGAGTAGAAAACTTTTGTTCATAATCACCAAATATTTGAATTTAATCTGTCAAAATATTCTAAATAGTAGGGAGTCTCTTTAGCTGGAAAAAAATCTTAAAATCATTAGAAATAATAAAACCTTTTTATATAGAATGTTGGTGATTGTATAAAATGTGTAAATAGTGCTCAAAAAATGTAAAGAGCACAAATGCAAGAGCATTTAATCGACGGAATTATTGTACTCATATAAGTACATCGATAATCTTCTATTAATGTATTAAAGATGTGATAAAATTTATTTAAAAGTCCGATTAATTTTAATATGTTCGTTAAACCTTTAATGTTGTTCTATGAGTATTTAAAGTAATGGTAATTTTTAAAAAAGAGCCAGTGAGTTGACTCAAAAAAAGGTATCATATTTGTTCTGTATAAATGCACTCGGTAATATGTGCTAAGTTGAGGTCGATTATTGTTATCTAAAATTACAATCTATCACGTCTGTGTATCTGTCCGAAGTCCTAGCTAAAGCAATCGTTTTTTTCAATGTTCTATTATTTCTTATATTAAAAGATTTTTTAAAAGAAATTTTTTCAAAACACTTAAAAAAAATTAAAGAATTTATAAATAAAAAAAAATCAGAATATATTTAAATAATCATTTTTTAATTAAAGAATGAAACAATTTTAAGCGTCTCTGATAAATAAGAAAAAAATTGGGTATCATTATAAGAAATTTCATATATTCATATAATAATTATCAAAATGATTTATCTTCTTAATATCAATAATTGGAAAATTGGCAAGCAGAGCGCGCAGGTAGGTGAATGTACATACGGAATAAATATCTCAAAAAAATAGGACAGGTTACGTAATTTAATTACACAGGTAGCAATACTAAAAATGAAAAAATCTATAAAGCTACAAATCATTGCAAATTGATAAACAGTATTCCGCAATAACTAAGCAGAAAATATGGATTATAGATAAATTGATGAAATACTAAAAAAATAAAAGAGAGAGTCAAGATAGAATTAAAGACTAACACAAAATGCATAAATAGAATAATTAGAGATAAATAAATTAAACAAACCTAAGAAAACTAAAAAATTTAGCAGATATAAAAATTCAAATGAGTTTTGGAGAGCTATTAATAAATTAAAACAGGATAGAAAGAGGGATGGTAATAAGAAAAGAGGCATAAAAAATAATTTTAAAAATCTCTCAAGAGACAACAATGATACATGTTATACGGAAAACGAATAAAGGAGTATTGGAATCAACAGCGATGTAGAAAAAGATTTTTCGAGGATATATCTGTCATTAAATAAAAGAATGTCTATCTAAAAATTGAAAAACTGCTGCCAATTAATGAGCACAAAACTTCCTCAACAACATTATTCTGCTATTAATTACCTAAAAAAAAAATCAAACAAAATAATAAACTGATTTTAAATGTCAAAAGAAGCCATTTTTATGCTTTACATTGTGGCATACAGTTGCGATCGCGAGTCTTCTCATATTATGTATAAATATTGAGTTTGAATCATTAAAATTTAGAATTAAAAAATTAATTTCGAATTTTTTTACCCTTAAATAAGTAAAAATCCGGTTTTTATCATAAAAATCGTTATAAAAACCTTAATAAGTAAATAACTTAAATTTTTTTTTGGAATTAATACAAGGATATAAAAAGAAACATTTTTAGCCGTGAATCATCGAAATCACTCGAAAAGTTTCTAAGGTATGAGTGATTCCCCACAAAAATCTTAGTATTTCTTTAATAAAAACTAAACAAAATATGTTATCGAAATAATTTAACATGGAAAATAAAGCTAGTTTAAAGCTCTATCAGGTGCTACCATTTAGAAATTCAAATATAATTTTTTTCACCTGTAGACAACTTGTTTTTTGAACATAAAAATCGTTATAAAAACCTTAAGGAGGTAAAAAACTAAAATTTTTTTACTTAGTCGCCATAAAGATCAGAAAAAAAAAATTTTAAGCCCAGAATAATATCATTAAAATCTACCGTTGGGTTCCTGAGATATGACTGATTACATACACACTCACACAGAAACACTCACACACATACACACACACACTCACACACACATACACACAGACGGACATTTTCAAAAAATGGTATCTTTCCATCTTAGACACTACATAGAAAATTTTGACGTATTTCTAGAAAAAAATTTTTTTTACATACATCTGTTTCGATTTGAATTGAAGGCATTGGAAGTTTTAATCGAGGACATGGACCGATGGACCCAGAAGTGTGGTTCTTAACAAAAAATTATCGTGGCACACATAAAAAACCACAGGTAGGGTGCAATGGGCAGTCAAAGCAGTTTTAGGCTTAAGCAAAAGAGCGAACGTAGAAAGTTGAAATTAAATATTTTTTTTCATGGACTAAACGATTAAATTATATTTTACATTCGTAGCTGAGACTTGCCTATGAATTATAATAAAAATATGGAGAAAGAAAAGAAGATAGATTTAAAATATAAAGTTGAGTTTAGATGCAAAAACCATAGGATATATACGGAAGCTGGAGGCGGGCAAGGTAGGCATGGATTTGGGAATAAAAATGGAAAGAAAAAGGGGAAAAAATAGATTCAGATTTACAAATATCATGTTAGGTTTAAATGCAAATATACCAGGATATATATGAGAAATGGAGGCAGGAAGGGTTAGCCTAGAAATAGGCATAAGAAAAAGGGAATAAAATAACTTTTTGGACACAAAGAAAATGGACAAGAGCAGGTGGCCTTATTTATGGCTAATCGAAGAATAAACGGACTTGATAGAAATCATTAAAAATAGGCAACGAAATTAAAGTTGTGTTCAAAAATGTAGAGGATGGGAAGACGATAGAATTTATAAAAAGTGCAACGAAGGAAAATAAACTTTACAGAATCAAAGATAATTTTACAAAGGAAAGGAAGTCTTTTGTCAATCATAAAATACAAAAGAACTATATGGTAATTGACAACTCTATCATCCGTAAAATGTAATAGAAAAGAAAATAGCAGAGAGAAAAATAATGAAAAAATAAAAAGATATAGGTGAGTTTAGAAGTTATTAAGTGATAGACTGTAGAATCTGCAATAAAAGAAAATAAAATATAAAGCGCACATGGTTATGTAAAGAGAAAAAAAAAACAACAAATAAAATAATAATAATATCAGTCAGAAATATCGGATTATAAGGTAATGGAGAGAGTCGCAGGAGGGAGATGATTTATGTGAAAATATAAGATATTTATGAAGGTAAATAAGGCATAACAGTAAAGATTGAAAGTTTAAAAATATGTTATGCGTTATAAATTATAATATCGTGTACATGTAAAAAGAAATTCCAACACAATGTTGTATATTTAATCAATTACTTAAGTTACTCTATTAAAAATAATATTAGTGCTAATATAAAAGAATGAAAAATTTTTAATAGTTATGAAACAAACAAAGAAAATGTAGAAGTATAAAAAAATCTATATAAGAAATGAAAAATTAATAAAATCAACAATTCACATTTACAAATATTAAGAAAGAATTTAAAAATGTATCTTATTCTAAACTTTATTCCATGATTGATTGTAAAATGTCCAAAAATTACAAAAAAAGTCTCATAACTTTTTCTGTAATAAGATTGATTGATTGCGTAAATATTGTATACATATACATATGAATATGAATCAATATTAACCTTAAATACCAAGTAGAGTCATTATCAGTATTAAATTATGATCAATCATTTGATAAATCAGTAAACTTATTTCATATATTGACTATATTTGTTCGAATTTTCAGCGAATTCGTATGAGATCGCCTTGGTTATCTATGTTTGGGCGCATATACGTGTATTAAAAAATAAATTGTTTTAATTATTATTCAGACATAAAAATAAAAATATTAAAATATGGGGATTGGCGCGCAGACGCCCAGATAGGGTGCATGAGAAACGTCCGCCCTACTTGAAGTTTGCCGCAAGTACTGTCTTGCACTCATTGGCCGAGTAGTCCGCGGATGATTTGAATAAATTAGGCGTGTTCTACAATAAGTGTGTAAGCAATTACTATAATAAATGTTGGTCGAATTCAGACATGGGCGTGTTATGTTATTCCAGCGTTTGAATTAACAACAGTATAAATATATGCCTAATGCACTGTCCAAAACTGTTAGATTTCGATAAGTCGTCTCCTGGTATTACGGCTTATGTTATTATTAATAATGTTATTTATTTCCAACGCAAGAGAAGTCAGCTCTCTAGGTCCCCTGTTATTAGATTTTATTTTATTGTAATAATAATGTTGTTAATTTAAACGCAAGAAAAGTCAGTGCTCTGGGCCACCTGGAATTACGACTCATGATATTATTAATAATGTTGTTTATTTCAAACGCGAAGGAAGTCAGCGCTCCAGGTCCCCTGTTATTAGTTTTATGTTATTATAGTAATAATGTTATTGTAATTAATAGTTTAAAAATTTGATGGTTTAGAATATAATAATAAATAAGAATTGAAACAATTCAATTGATTTCATAATTTAATATCATAAGTTGTGTATTGGGGGTTGGCCCCGTGGAGCGTGCACAGAGCGAAGCCTCACTAGTGTGTATATATATATATATATATATATACATCTTACTATGTACATATATAGTGATAAGGATTAACAATCTTCCGCTTCCTCACCCCACCGCCACCCCCCCCCCCCCTTCAAATCATGGGTAAATTCGTTATATTTTTTCCGTTTTTAGTGATTGTCATTTGTTTGTGCCCCTTCTAGCCCTCCCCTGACCGACCCCCCGGCTCCCCCTAAAAAATCGGACGTAAAATTTTTTTTCCCATTTTTCGTTATTATAGGCCTCCTATTTTTACTTTTTCCACCTGGCCCATAATGTATGCCCATATTAGTCCGGACTCCTAAAAATATTCTCTCAAATGCTCTTCAGTTACCTCTGCCCGTGCCTTGATTAAATTTTGTGCCATCCTTATTGTAAGTTCTGGGTGACATTTGGAAAAGCCTTCTGTCCAGTGTCGTCCAGGTCTTCTATTGGTAATCTTAGTCTTCAAATTTGATGATCATACATACTCTTACACACAATCTAATAGTTCTTCTTTGTTTAATGGGTTCGCTCTCTCAGCCTACTAACATACGATTATGTTAGTATATAAAATTAAATATAGTGATGCACGATCCTTTAGCAAATTTTAGAACAATTTGAAACTTCAAAGTATTTTTAGTTGCAAATTCAATTTTTGTGAGCCATCCAGCGGATCAAGTAAAGCTTATGACTTCTACTTATACATAACGTAAACTATGTTTTGATGAATGTCAAGTATTTATCAGTGAGTCTACAGTTTGTACTATAACTATATAATTGTCTGTCAAGCGTGGCTGACCTAATGTCAACGTCTTTATTTGCTTATCATTTACGCATTTTTTGCTCTCCCACTGTAAAAATTTGTGGATGTGTGGTCCGAGTGTTGCTATTTCGATTTGTGCAAATATTATTTTTTAAAACTATGGCAAATTGCAGAGAAACGACAAAAAATAAAAAGACTTATTTCAACACGAAAAAAGGTTAAGGTGGCCCGATCTCGCTGAACGCGCCCATACACGGAAGCTTGAGGCGGGCAAAGTAGGCATGGATTTGGGAATGAAAAAGGAAAGATAAAGGGGAAAAAATAGATTCAGATTTACAAATATCATGTTGGGTTTAAATGCAAACATACCATGATATACATGACAAATAGAGGCAGGTAGGGATTGAATAGAAATGGGCTGAAAAAGGAAATGAATTTACTTTTTGGACACAACAAAAATGGACAAGAGCAGGTGGCATTATTTATGCCTAATCAAAGAATTAGCGGACATAATACATAAAAATAACACAAAATAGAAAAAAAATTACAGTATATGAGAAAGTAGAGGATTGAAAAAGGATAGGATGTATAAAAAGTGCTACGAAGGAAAATGAACTTGATAAAATCAAAGATAATTTTACAAAGGAATGGAAGACTTCTGTAAAACAGAAAATACAAGAAAATTATATCGTAATTCAAAACTCTATTATCCGTAAAATTGAAAAAAAAAGCAGAGTAAGAGAAAGAAATCAAACAGAAAAAGATATAGGTGAGTTTAGAAGTTTGTAAGTGATAGACTGTAGGATCTGCAATGAAAAAAAAAAGTTATATGAAGCACACATTGCTATGTAAAAAGATAAAAAAAACAAAAAATTGAATAATGATATCAGTCAGAAATATAGGATTTGAAGATAATGGAGAGATATGCAGGCGGGAGATAATTTATGTAAACATATAAGATATTTATGTATGTAAACAACGCACAACAATGAAGATTAAAAGTTCAAGAATATGTTATGCGTTATAAATTATAATATTATGTAAATGTAAAAAGAAATTCTAGCATGTTGTTGTTTGTTTAATCAATTACTTAAGTTACTCTATTGGAAATAGTATTAGTACTAATAAAAAAGAATGAAAATGTTTTAATAGTTATGAAACAAATAAGGGAAATGTAGAAGTATATAAAAATCTATACTATGAATGAAAAAATAATAAAATAAAAAAAAATACATTTAAAAATGATGAGAAAGAATTTTAAAATGATATCTTATTATAAACTAATATCCATAATTGATTTGAAAATGATCAAAAATAACAAAAAAAATCTTATAACTTTTTCTGTAATAAGATTGATAGCGTAAATATTTTATCCATATACATATGTATCAATATTAACCTGAAATACCAATTGGAGCCATTATCAGTATTGAATTATTAACAATTTTTTGATAAATCAGTAATCTCATTTCATATATTGTTTCATATATTAGCTATGTTCGTTAAAATTATTAGTAAACTTTTATAATATCGCTTTGGTTATCTATGTTTGTACGCTTATATGTCTGTTAAAAAATAAACTTTTACACTTATTATTTAGACATGAGAATACAAATATTGAAATATGGAGATTGGCGCATGTAGCGCGCAGGGGGTGAAGCCCCACTAATATATATATATATATATATATTAGTTGGGCGTCGCTCCCTGCGTGCGCCGCCCGCCAACCCCCTAACTTCAGACATGTAGACAACGACTTGAATGTATGAAATTTTGTTAAAACTAGTTATAACTACTATCGAGTAACAAATTTCTCCTTCTTTAATTTTTTTTGTTTTATCATTATTCTTAATTGTTTTCTATAACTTTAGAGTTTTTTGTAATAATCTTTGATATCGAGATATTTTTCCTCAGAATCGACATACTTTGCGAGAGATTTATACAATTAAATTTAGAATTCGGTAGGACTTTATTCTTAAACTCTGGCATAAGATTTGTCAAATCTTTAAATATTCGTTATATTTCTATGATTGATATTGCGCAATTGATGTGTTTTGATAATGAGCATCACGGCTAAATGAATACCGGCTTGCAGTACATTTGGAATTTAGTTAATTGTCAAAATCATTTTTAGAACGATCATCTTGCTGCTTAATTAACAAAATTACACTGTTAAAATTATCAAGTCCACTTCTCTAAGATCAGTATAAGTTTTCCACGCCGAGAACACTGTTTACTCTCACAAGATGGCCTTCCCTTATTAAATCATCCTGGTTAAAGGGAAAGATTTGCTGAAGTTTTTTCTGCAGGACATGCTACAGATTTATTGTTACTTTTTCCTTTATAATACCTAAGAAAGCACTAGAAATCGTTAATCGTACATTGCGTGATTTATTAAATAATACTCCATTTGGAGGTGAATTAATAATACTTGGTGGAGATTTCCGTCAAACTCTACCTATTGTGAGAAAGTTAAATAAAATTACAATAATCAAAGAAACCATAAAATTTTCTTATCTGTGGTCCTTTTTCAAAATTATAGAATTGCAAAACAATATGCGTTTCATCAATAACAAATTTTCATCGTTACTTTTAAAAATTGGAGAAGGAAAAATGAATTCTCTTGAAATTCCAAAAAAAATGGAAAACAAATAATGTCTGTTCAAATATTTTTAATAGTATAAGTGATACTTCAATAAATAACGTTATTTTGACATCACATGATAAATTTACGTATTTATTGAATAACAAAATATTAAACACAATGACCGCTGAAACTTTAACTTATTATAGTGTAGATTATACAACTTATAAGGGAGTTGATAGAACTAATGATGAATTATACATTAAATTTCTAATGGAATATCTCAATTCTATACGAGGAGGTCTTCCGCCTAATGAACTAAATTTAAAAATAAATGCCATTGTCATGCTGATTCGAAATTCGTGTATTTCAGAAGAAAAATGTAACGTAACAACCCATAAGATAACAAAATTAGTTGAATATAACATTGAGGCTGAAATTATAACTGGTAAAAAAATTAGGAATGGGGCTTTACGCTGCTCTGACTGGGATACCTGCTATCTCAGTAGTCACAGACACCAGATTTACAGGCATTTGATATGGATGATGTTAGGGGGAGGACAACTGCAGCACCGAATCTCTCTCAGTGTGGGTGTTGAAATCCTAGGAATATTTTTATCCAACATGAATTCGAAAATTCTAAAGAAACAGAAAATATTATTTGGAGTGATGTTTTTGATAATTTCAAGTAATAGAATGCAAATATTAATAATGTTTTTTGAAATAATAATGATATAGCACTTATGAAATAACACTTATAACAAAAAATTTTTGGTTTAACAAATTGTACTCACGTCAACACACTATAAAACACATGCACATGGAATGAATAGCAAGTCTACCTCCACGTGTTGAATTCTGAATAATGCTGAATGGCTCTTACTAACTTGAATTTACTGCATTAATGTTTAATCAATTTTTAAACAAAATTTTTTTATATCTAGTTACTTCTATATTATTTTGTCCTCTAGAATACTAAATTTATCGATTTGTGGTCAAAAATTTGTCTTTCAGTCTTTCTTCAACGATTTCTTGAATATTATAAATAGACATTTTTTAAACATTTTTTAAACTTTCATATTTGTCAAACTATTTTTACTTTTCAAGCGATAACTGACCTTTTTTTTTCGATAAGTAACAAAATTTATTTGTTAAAGGAAATTGGAAGTTCTAAGATTTTTTCGAATTCTCTTACGTCCTTACACGTCAGAAAGCGATAAAATACTGTCAAATGATATTTCTAGTTGACAGAAAAAAGCAAATGGTGTTAAAGACGACAGAGAATTATAAAAGGGTGGGAACTCCAAAGTAGGTATCCTATATTATAGCTTTATTATTATTCTCATCCTTTTTTTTGCGGTGCCGGGGGGATATGAAGGGGGGAGGGAGGGCTAAACTATTTTTGATGACAAAAAAAACCACAACTTTTTGGTTTTTTTACAAGCTGTTGAAACCCATGTGACTATTCTAAATGCAATCCATGTTGTGAATCTGCATATTTCGTCGGCTTAGCGCAAAAGAGAATCTTCTCAAAGCTATAAGTCAAGAAGGTTTCTTTTCACATTGCGAGGCAAGAAAGTAACTTTCAACATATCGAAGCAAGAAGGTTACTTTTAAAATATTGGAGCAAGAAGGTTCCCTTTCAAACATCGACGCAATACGGTTACTTTTCAACTTTCGAGGCGAGAAGGTTACTTTTCAAAATTATTTATTTTTTTTGTATTTTCAGTTGGCCACACTGGTCGCAATATAATCTATTTAAATGTAGATAATAAAACCAAACGTCGTCATGCATTAGAAGCTTTTTCTTGCACCTGTACATTTTATTGGTGCGCGTTGATCAGTGTAATCCGATCTTATAATTTCTTTCTCGTTTATTATTGAAGTTTGAAGTGATGTAGATATTTAAAACGCAAAACAATACATAATATAGGTACTCCTAACATGACTATATATTATTATATTTAGAGTATGAGCTCAACTGCCTTCAAATAAACTTTTGTTTACATTATAGCTCCGAAATATGTAAGAATACAAGAGTACAAGAGGCCTGTATCAGCTTTAATATCAGTTTTCCCTTACCTCACCTATCGTGCCTCTATACTGATTTTCTTTCGTTATTCTTGCGAGCCAGTTTAATTGCATCCGAGTTCTGCCAAAGTAAGTTTTGTCTGGGCATCTCTTTTGCTGCTTGTGCACAGTTCAGTAGTGATTAAGTGTGAAAAATTCAAATAAGTGAAGATTGATGTGTCAAGATTTGTGTTTTTTTTAAATAATAAAGTTGCTGTGATGGAGTGTAAATATTCAACTTATGTAAAATATAGTCAATTTATTGTTTGAAAAGAATTTGATGTCGAAACGTTTTATTAATACAGATTTCCAAACATATTGCAACCAACGAAACGTGGCCAACTGAAAATTTCAAAAGAATAAAATCATTTTGAAAAGTAACCTTCTTGCCACGATATCTTAGAAGTTACCTTATTGCCTCGCCATGTGAAAAAAGACCTTTTTGACTCATAGCTTTGAAAAGTTTCTCTTTTGCGCTGAACCTACGATTTATCAGACAAGTCATGCGGGCCGAACAGAAAATCCCAAGGGCTTGTTATGTCCATTTTAAACAATTTTTGCTCATTAATCGTCAATTTAACATTATTCTTGACCCCCAAATCGGGATAAACTTTATAGCGATATTTCTGAACCCTATATAATTACAATAAAGTATGCTAAAACCTGTCACTAGTTATATCCACATTTTTTCTAATTCCTCTGGGCTATGTGAAGAAGTGACTTCCGCTGCTACTAGTACTTTGCGATACTGTTCGATAATTTTAGAGGAATATGAGGGTTAACGAGTTATTGCCTTTTTTTGTAGATCTATGGAAATAAGCAACAGGAGGAGGGTTTTCGGCTGCAATCGTTCGTTCGCGGCAGTGTTCGAGGATGTTAAAGGGTTGAAACAAGACAAATATTTATATTGGTCTTACAGTCACATTAATAAATAAACATTAATATTATTTTTAATTTGACGTATGTGTGTGTGTAATTTTTA
>JAPYYV010008727.1:0-12410 GCA_030522625.1 Copidosoma aretas | reverse complement strand
GTCAGCATCACCAATATTACGTTCCAATGTAACAAGAGAGTCCAAAGGTCAAATAATTTCCTTGGAAATGCGTTTCAACTCTAGGCACGTATTACCTTTCATGGAAAGGCAATTCAATATACAATTAGTATAAGTACTAACAAGACGTCTCTTATTATAATAATAATCAACAATAGTATCCCAGGCTATATTGTAGTTTTCCTCTGGAAGAGAAACATTTTTTATAAAGTCAGAGGCTTCACCGGTAATATGTGATCTAAGATATTGATATCTAATGATGTTGGGGATTTCAACTTTTCGATGAACGACAGCCCTGTAAACATCTCGAAAGTTCTCCCAAGTAGAAAACTCGCCTGAGAAATGCGGCAACTCTATGTTGGGCAATGAAGAAAAGACTTGGTTGGAACTACTATCAGCATTAGGTTATGGATAAGGATTAGTACTTGATGGATTAGAAAAGGACATTAAATAATCTTCAAAATCACTCTGGACAGAATGAAAGGTATCCTCAGTCAGTTCGTACAATGAGTCTTTGAAATAATCATGATCAGCATCTAAAGAGGATAGTCCCATATTGGAATTATGATTTTTACTAAGTGAATCAAAGGAGGACCTGATTGTTGAAGTCTAGAAATAGTCTGACGCTTTGTCATTTTAGTTTGAGCACTTTTCTTAATGTTGCAAAAAGCATTTCTAATCTTGTTAAACAATTTTTCCTGTTCTGCGTAAAGCTGATCCAAATTTGTGGATTTAATTAGAAAATGTATAACAACAGATAAGCAGGTAAACACAGATCATAAGCGTCTACATCAAAACTAAATCAAATGTTAAATTGACAAATTTGCTCAATATCGCATATATTTTGATAATCTACTCACTGATAAAAGTTAATAAGATAGTGCAATATCAAGCTATACAGTACAAAATTTAATCCAAATATAAAGGCAAAATTTTACGCGATGACAATACAAATAAATTAGTAATTACGCAAAATTGCAGATTTAAAATTAGTTATTGTCTAGAAGAATTATTTAAAATAAAGTCCATTGTTAACCACAAACTCGATAGTAGAGAAGGCGTAGATAACTTGGCGTGCGATGAGAGACGTTCAGCAGAGACAACCTGCAAAGCCAGCAGAGCCAGGGAGGCCTGCGGCACGATGGTCAGCAACAGTTGAGACGTCCAGCAGAGCCAGGGAGGCCCGCGGCACGATGGTCAGCAGCAAAGCGTGTTGTGTAGCACGTCGTCGTGATGAAGGCACGCACGTGTCTGTGTCTTTAATACGCAAGATGGCCGCTCTTCTCGTTGCACAAGCACGATGGCGAAGAGAACAAAAGTCCCCCGCAAGGTTAAACGACTCAAAGCTAACACATACGTAAAGAGGCACCAAGAGCCTCGGCAAAAGCGAGCCGGGCGCTATAAATGTGAATACTCACAAAAGACAACCACAAGGGCCTGGCTAAAAGCGAGCCGTGCGCTATAAATAGGTGTGTGTATGTAATACGGTCGACGTGCCGGCGCACCGACCGCGTCTGCTTCGTTACCGTAAAGAAGAGGAAGAAAGGATTAAGATGGCCGTGTAACAACGGCAACCACGTGGCTCAATGCCTCGACTCCTCACCCCCACGTATTCCGCTCGAAGGACAGTGTCTAAAAATGACGGAGTGGACTGTAAATTATTTTCCTGATTTGAGGCCGAATACGGAAGGAGAATAAGGAGATAGGCTAGCTACACAATAGGCAAATAAATATCACGCATCACAAGGCACTTTAAACAAAAGAGAGAGCGATTTATTATAGAAACTAATTATAGGTAATTAGACATGATGAAATAGAAATTCGCACAATGTGGATTTTATAAGACAGTGTAAGCACTAAACTTGACCATGATGATTTAAGTAAATAAATAATCATTGAACGGATTTAAACGAATCTATGATTAAATTAAGCTGAGACGATACGATTATATAGCTCTCTTCCATGAGAAAGTAGAGCGAAAGTATAGCACTACATGCTATGACGAGCGAACGAAGCAGACTGACTGCCACTGCAGCAGTTACAATGTTAAGTTATACAGCGCTCGTTTTGACGTCACAACGCGTATTAAGACAGGCGCGTACATTTAAATTTAAAGCCATAGCTGGTTTTCGAACAGTTAATAAAAATGGTGTGCCTCCACTACCTAAGCTTTTTATATTGCCTATTATCTTCAATACTTACAATTTTAATTATATAAGAGCTAAGTGATGAAAATGAAGCCTTGCATTTTGTATAATTTAAGGTTGTATACGTCTTTTACCAAACATTAGAGACTTTTTCCTAGAACGTAAGATAATGTATCTATTACTATCAGCAATTACTTTTCTGCAGACTGCAAATCACTAAGCTACGTTGAAATTAATTTGAAAACGAACCATAACCAATTGTAGGATAAGCTTACTTACTGTATCGATGGTGGCCATTATTTTAACAAAAGAGTGTCAATCGTTTAGCATGCCAGATTTTCTGTACATACAAGAAGCTAACAAAACATTCTCAGCTTTTCTTTAGTGTTAAAAAAAAGTCTGTGATCAGGCGGCTCCTCTAAAACTTTTTATTTCTTGAATTTACAATTCAAATTTCATATTGCTCTATAATTAAAACATGTTTACAAAAATTAGAATAGCTTAGAAACTCTTAATTTCCATCACTGGTGTAATATAGTTTAAATTTTACGTAAGGTTACATATTACAGACACTTGTTATCATGTATGACTTAGCAATTTTGCATTTACTTTAAGATTATTGTACAAATGCGACTCATCAATTAAAATCCTGATAAAAAGTCAGGACTTCAGTTGTACGCAGCCCCTGCGTACCAACAACATTAAATATTATCGATACAATACGTCAAAACAGTACTATGTTTATCGATCCCTTTCTTAAACGATTTGCGTACATTTTATAGTCTGTTATGACAGCTCAAAATAAGAAACCAGTAAGATCTTGTCATGTTTTATTTACTACGCTAGGTAATGCACCGATCGTAGTATGCGTTAGATATAACGATAACATATTTGTATACAAAACGTTATTATTTATGCAATCATATATATCTTTGTACGGGCTGAGAACTTTATTAAATACCTTTCATAACAGTATCACAAGAATTTAGATGTAAAAAATTTAATTTAAGCCTTTGTTTTAATGGTAGAGTTCATATAAATAAATAGTCAAACTATACGGTACTAAGTTTTCTACAACCAGAGGTTTTTCTGGGAAGCCTGTACAGTATTATGTATTACGTGGAAAATGGTTCAAACATCTAATCATGTAACAGTGTAATCATCTTTTATTATATTTACTAACTTTATTACATAGGAAACGATGGACCAATTCATTATGGTGTGTGCTCAAATTACTTAGCTAATGTCTCTTCCATGGACTCGCTATATGTTTTTATTCGTAGGTAAGTATCAAGAGCTCTGTAGAAATTATTATCCATCTTTAGAAAATTGTGACTCCTTATGATGAATAATAATATTGTATATTTTAGTGCACCATGTTTCCATATGCCTAATGATAAAAGACTTCCAATGATTTTGGTTGGTCCTGGTACTGGTATTGCTCCGTTTCGTGGTTTTTGGCACCAAAGACAAGTTGATATGAATCTCAATAAACGTAAGTATAAAAATGCATTTTAAACACTTATTAAAATTGTACTAGAATATTGTCCCATCCAAGTATTTGAGGAATTGTATCATTAAAAATATGTATTTTTAATGTGAACTGCTAATAATATACTCGTTCGCGAGCACGTGCCTTAAAAAATGACTATAATTCTTAAGAAGTTTTCTTTTCATATTCATGCAAGCATTTGATAAAATATTTTCTGTGGATAATCCGGAGTAACTATTAGTATATAAGAGTCAGGCAGAGATTATACATTTTACTCGCTAAATAAATAAATAGTTGCTTCTCCCTTATATAGGCATTTCCCATGCATCTGTATGCATTAAATCTTGCATATATTACCTGCTGCGGTAAGTTTTTTTCGCGTTAAAGTATTTTCTTTAGCGAGATTTGATGGTAAATTTATTACCATATATATAACCATTGGTTGCTGTACACTGATTTCAAGTATTTAATTGCCATATTTAAATTCTAAATCCTACCCACCCTATAAATTTAGTACAAATTTTACACGTTCTGTAAACTGTTTGTATACTAATATAATTAAAAACTGCATAATTGTGTGCATGTTACATACATTTTACTCAAGATGATCCAGAAATTGTAAATCTGCTTTTAATATCTTGTTTAGAGAAAAACATTCGTTTAGATAAGTGCTGGCTGGTTAAGACTAGGCAAAAGCACTAGGTTTACAATAACGTTATTTCTTTGATCCGATCAAAGATTAAGCACTTGTGTGCACTGTTGGCCTAAAAACAAATAAAACGATAAATCAAGGAAAGAAGATTTATTAATAATGTGAGCTTGGGTTGTGCACGCCGATGCCAGGCAGAAAGAAGTGGGGCGAGGAGTGTCGTATTAAGCACGTAGAGTCTTTGATTTTTCACAAATGATATGTTTAATATTCAATGAAAAAACCTGTTTTCTCTAAACTAATCACATTTCTTGAAGCGAAAATGAAATGTTAAATGGCTTGCTATCGTAAAATGACAAATATATGAGTGTGAGGTTTTCCACGATATTTTAGTATGTAACTTCTGGTTTTTTTGTGTCCGACTCGCTCACGACAGTAGGACTAACTTTTCCTAGATAAAAAAAAGGTTGCAGTGCAGCTCTTTAGCTAGCCCAAAATAGCCGTCAAAAGACGTTCAGCAGATGATTATGAGTTAATCTACAGCGCCGTAAGCAGGCAAGCTCTTTACAAACCCTGTGAACTCGTGGGGCCCAAAGGCTTACTAATAGTAATAGTCGCAAAAGTAGTGCTACTTTGACAATTGTGAAGTTCTTCGAGTCTTCTCTAGAATATTAAGGGTGTAGCTATAAAAGGGTGGAAGAAGAGAATATCTAATGTACCTAATTTTGTAGTGAATTCAAGAATATTTGTATCACAACCTTAGGGACTTCATCCCTAAAATATATACCTTAATATTCCGACTTACCTTTCCGTACATGATTTTACGATAAACGTGATTATTGACCCATCCTACCAAAACTTCTTACATTTTTATATTAAGAACACCCCAAATACTTTAATTTTTAAATGGCTAAACTTCCATTTTAATCTAGTTTGGCAAAAGTTTTGCAAAAGTTTTTTAATAAAACATCCTAAAACCTTTTGAAAACGGAGTGCTTCCAGCTTATAACTTTAAAATAACTTTTGCCGCACTTATTTCAAAGTCACTTTGCACATTCTTTAAATCATTGTATCATTTTTATGTAAATGACTTATAATTTTGAAAAATTCGGCTTAGCTTACCGTAAAGTAAGTATAAACTTTTATTAAAGGGTCCCGTCCCAAACAAGTCATTTTATACTACCTTTAAAATCATAGGTGGTCTTAGAGGTATGTTTATACCTTTTTTTGTTCGATTTGTATCCGTCATTTGCTGTAAACATAAATGCAAGGTTTATAAAATTATAACTTCTAAATTTTTTTCTTATCCTCAGAATTTAAATAGATTCTTTTAAACATAGAAATTTTAGAATTAATGTTTGAAATTCATCTATTGTACACAATTTTACAATATTATAGAGAACGAAAAAGCTATAGCAATCATAACTTGTGTACTCAACAACATGTTCTTTTACTTTTTTTTTCATTGTCATTTCATCAATACTGATCATCTTTGATGTTGTTGGATTCTTACTTTTTTGCTCTTTGCTTGACTTTGAATTTTACATTCTTTTAATGTCCTTAAAAAATCAAACATAATTTTTTTTGTCGTCTTTGCAAATCTTTTTTGTTCAGTGCTAATATGGTTTAAAGCTGAGAGATTATTTGTTACATGATTAGGTTATTTTTTGCTGTATTCTGTTTTGGATGTACATTACTCGTTTTTTTATCAGCTCCTTTCATAATTTTCCTGTAATTTTCGCTTAACTTGCTCATGGTGTTCACAGTCAGTCCTACCGCGTTTACTATCAAACTCTTATTTTGTCTCATCAGATAATGTATCCTTTATCCACCGACATTTTTTAACTTTCATTCCTTGTGTATAGTTTTGGATTTGATAATTAGGTGCATATACTTTTTGAGAATCCTCTGTATCAATTCTAAATAAGTTAAGGTTTTTTTTGTTATTCAGTGTGATAGACTCTGCAAAAAAATTTGTACTAGTTATATTATTTTTAACATATACTGAATTTTCTAGGCAAACACGTATTTCTACGTTTTAGTTTGCTTTATCCATTAAAGGTCAGACCATTTATTACGATTTTTTAGAGTAAATATCTTTTGAAACATTTTATTCTTACTTTAGTATTTAAATCGTGGAACTTTTGACCACACACACTTAGAATATTAAATACAAACCATAGAAGATCCTCAATGATGTAACAATATTGATAAGTAGATATGGCTGTTGACACGGGAACATTGTCATCAATTACGACTGGAAGAGTAAGAGGAAGGTCTACATATTTATTCTCTCAGTCATAACGACGGTCTTAAATAATAACGCTTTTTATGTAACCAACCTTTCAAACGTTTCGTGTACATGCTATGGTTGACTCTAAATTAGATTTTTCTTCGCCATATTTATAGTCATCCTTCAATTTATTTGCAAAATACACTTCAGTTTGATTGAGTTAAAAATATTTTTATGTATTTTTCGTACTTTATGCAGGTATAGCTTTAAGCCAAGAATATCATAAATTATTCAAATGTTTAATAACAATACCGTTTTATTTATAGAATCACCAGTAAAGTCAGTTCTTACACTTCATACTATCTTTGTCATCCTAAATATTTTATCAAAATCCTCGGTAGTAACTAGAAAAATGGTACGTACAATTTAAGGAAAGTATGGTGTTTTTTTTTTGTAGTGTTTAATAGGCATACTTTTGGATATCTTTTTACACTTGCACGACTGTTTTTCTTTGTCTTCGCCAGGTTTTGTGATAAGTGTACTGCATGCCAAGTAATTAAACGAAAAATCTGTTTTTCTACGAGTGAAAAATTGTTATATCGCAGTACTAGAATATTTTTATGCCTGAAATTTATAAACTTTTTGGGAATTAGGTAAATATTGAAAAATTAAGAAAATTACTTCATTTAATTTTGTTCTTTGACGTTGCTGTCAAATGTATCATATTCTTGAGCTGCATGACTGATTTCTTTAGTACCTTCGTTACCGCCTGCTTTCCATCATTTATATTTACTACTTTCATTCTTTATTGATTTAAAACAAGCGGTTTACTTGAAAACACGTCATATTGTGCATTTTCTACTTTGTTATCGATTTTACTATTTTTCCTATCATTTTTATATGTCTATCTTCCTTTCCAAAAGAATAAACGTTCTCAAGCATACATCATTGTTGATAATAGTATTACTGTTGTTGGATACGTAGGAAGAGGCAAGTGATATCTTATAGTCTGTAAAGATTATATTTACCTTAGTAGAGCGAGCAAATATATAACTATTGTCACGAGGTTACGAAAACTTTCTATTAGTCCATGAAAAAGCCATCATTATTTTTTTACATTGAGCGATTCAAATCGTGACGTTAGAAAATTTTAAGTTATAAGATAGATTCAAATTTATGAAATAAACTCGTTAGAGTATGTTGTTGACTCCTATACATAAATACATTTACGGCTATATAGTAAAATATCTTATTATTAATAAGTAGTCTAAGTAATTTTTCATAAGTTTTTTTTTTTTAATGAATTCCGTATGCATAAGTGTGTATAACCCGTACATATATACGCGATTTCTCTTAAAAAACTTTGGAATGTGCCTAAGGTTGTGTTCACGATACTTACGACTGTGTTTCAAAACATCACATGTGTACAACGATTCGCCCAACTTAGCCTTTTCTTGAAAAATGTCCTCCGCCGAAACTGTGCTTATTGGTCTCGTCTATTCCTACAATACAAAATAAAAAGGTTTTTCTGTCGGAACCTTTATTTTCATTTTGAGTTGAAAATAAACTTGTCGGAATCGCTCGTTATGATTTTAGTTTCAAATTTTTAGGCACCTATCAATAATATAAGCAGTCGATACGTTAGTTGATAACCTGCATATATCAGCATACCTAAAAATCGAGTTCCACTAAAATTTGTCAAGAACATACGATTGAAGGCGTCGAGAAATATTAAGTTTCGTGAAATACAGTGTTTTTTTGATGTAGCGTCCATGGTCGTGTTATAGTAAATAATTGACAAGTGCTTTGAAAGTATTAAACTCAACTTTGTCATGGTCTATTGTAAGATTCTTCATGATCGAGAAGTATCGAGTTGAAGCTTAAGTTTAGTGCCCAATACAGTTATATTATGCTTGCGGACTCAGTAAAAAGTTAGGTACGCAATTTTATCATAAGCTTCGTGCACTTATCCAGAGCCCTCGTTGATCAAAATTAATACTGTTCCTAATTGAATTAAGGCAACCACAAAATACACTGAAGTTTTGTGGTGTGCTCTGGTAAAAAAATTGTGTTCATTACGATGAGTACTATTGCAAAATCTCCACTATTTGACTTCATGTTCGTGTACTAAATTCATTTAACAGTATTAGCTGGAGCACTCCAAGTGAAGCTAGATTGATAAAAAATAATAAATGATGATTGCTATCAATGCGACTCTAGAGTATGCTAAATACATGATACATTTTTTTCTAATTTTTCTACTACGAGAAGAAAAATCCATGGGAGATAAAAACCAAAGTCTTATCCACATTGTCATGTCTTAACACAGTCGCAAAAAAGTATGCCAAAAAAAATGATCAAATATTATTAAGCTTGTATTACAATTAATTAAGAGCACAAGCAGACATATCATAATAAACTCCCAATTATAAATTTCCCATGTTACGCTTCAGCAATTTCTCTATCGCAGTCGATTACTCAAACATAAAGAAAAATCAACTTTTATGTAATCAGTAATTTCAGAGTGTAAGGTATTGGTTCTTAAGAAAATTAAGAGAACTTAAAAATATTTCAGAAACTGATTCTCTACCAAGCTATACTGATATGTACCTAAGAGGTACAACGGACTTTTCAAATACATTGATTAATTATTTAAATGTCTTTTAACCGGTCACTATTATTTACATAAAGATGTTATCAGATAATTAAGACGAAGTTGAAATGAGCAAATACCATGTCACAAAAATGATAAAAAGTACAAGCACTAATAAAAGTAATGAAGAGAATTTTCTAACATGTGCTACTGCACTGAATAAATATTATATCTTGGGTTATAGTATATGATGACAGACTTTGCATCCATAAAAAATCAGTGAAACATCATACTATTTAGGTCACAATTTATTGATTCTGATGAACCCCATAATAACGTACTATTTAGAGAAGGTATGATTTATACATTTTTAACAGCATAATTATCCGCGCGCGATGTGTTTATAAAGAACTGATGACCGATCAACAACAGTACTGACACTACCGACACTTGATAAGTACAAATCCTACTTGTATACTCTTGTTCCCGTAAAACACCACGTAATAGTTACACATTTTATGCACTGTTAATAGATCTGCCATAATTTAGAGATACAATTTTTAACACCAATTGTAAAAAGTGGCACCGGTGCGTGAGTGATGTTTTTAATCGTGGTTGTGTACACTACGCTATTGAATTTTTCTAATTTATATTTTTGCCTAACAATAAATTTATCATGCATCTTGTATAATTGGTAATTCTGATCTATAAGCAAAAAAAAAAGCCTTTTTTTTTGTGCTACCTATCACTGCATGAAGTGCATTAGTCAGAACTATGAATACAACTCCCAAACCTTAAGTATTTTTGAAACAAAGGAATTTTATTATTTATTGCCAAGTGTAACTCGTGATTGAATACCAGCTCACCGATAGCTGCCAACGTGCACGTTGGCCCATAAATTTTCAGATATACTTCAATCGTCATAAATTAAAAGATATGCTGTTTTCAGAAACATATATCCTATAAATTTGCATGTACCTCAAGAAATGATTGATGATTATTTTTATACCAAAACATAAAGTACACTGATCTATCATGATTCTTAATACATATTGATCGGTAGATTTTTCTCTAAAAAGCACAAATCGGAGGAGCCCAAAAAAAACCCACGAGACAAGACCAAGTGGGAGTTCTGGTTAGACTTACACCGGAAGAAAACAAAAAGAAAAAGAGGATAAACAACAAGTTATTTAATTGGAAGGAAAATGGGAGAGAAAACAGGGCTACTTTTAGGATATTAGCAGCACTAAATAACTACATAGAAGTGCTTAGAGCCTACTGCAACTCTGTCAGCATTACAAACTGCAGAGACGATGTTGCTCAAATCAACATCAACAATGCTGGCTGCGTCTCAGTCGAACTATCCATGAACACTGAAGACAAGATTAAGTTGGAGTTAGTTATTTCGCATGTAATCGCATTTCCAGGATATATTTATTTAGGATGACCTAAGACGATTTTGGAGGTTCTTGTTCCGGACGTGCTAGCTAAAAAGTAAAGTGTTAAGAAGGCTTTATAAATGGCAGCTGAGTATCTAGAACAACTTAGCAACTGAATGGTGTCAATTCTCCCTCCATACTAATGTTGGAAGAAAAGGGCTTTATTTAGAATGGACGAGGCTGGAGCCTTTCTTCTAAACGGCATAAACCATTTATAAATTATTTATTTTAGATTTAGGATTTTTAAAAAATTTATCGAGTTATTAGGTAGGAATTCTAATTAATCAAATCTATATTTATTATCACGTCACCTTGTGTTAAGGCAAGTTAATGCTTCGAGTGTTTCCAAAGAATTCTTTGAGAAAAACAGCGAAATACAAAAAGTCGTCTCGTTATTGATCCAAGCAGCAGTATCTGCTACAATAAACAAACATGATCGATAAAGAAATATTTTGAATTATGTGAATGAATCAAGTATTTATACATATTTTATCGCATTTAAAATGAATTAAAACTGTATTCATAAGTAGTTTTAATTTCATCTATGATAATGAAAAAATGATTTATTAAGACTTAATAATAAATTAAATGTAAAAACGGACAAGAATACATACAAAATTTGTAACATTGCCTGAACGAGTGTACATAAAATAAATGACTGGATCTTTATCTGAACTCTCTTATGTAAACAACACTTTGTTAGACTAGTCCAAAATAATAATTGATTTTTTCTACATTGACAATAATACTTTTTTTACATAATAAAGACAGTCTCTTATTTATTTAAAGTAAATATTTATTAAAGAAGAGGGATTCAACTTTTAGTATCGCCGGTTCCAATAAGATCATTGCAAATAAGTTAGCATAAACTGATAGCGATTCACTATAGTCTGATATCACTTATGGCTTACTATTCTCAAGGAATCTGTGTGTTCGCTACTGTGTAACACCTTGTGTTCTGTTGATGTTCAGGTAACGATGGAAAATGGTCGCTTCTGTCAGAGGTAAAACTCAGCAAGGACTGGAAAAGGATCTATCTCAACCGAGATCTAACGGCGAAAACACATCACTACGTTTTAATCATTTACAAAACTTCTCCCTAAATGTAAGAAATTGGCATGCAGGATGTTATGTATGTCATAAAAATTGTATGCGCAGTCAATATCACAACGATGCACCTTGTTTTCAATCACAATATCTTCTAGTTCTAACTAAATAGCACTGTAGGCATGCGTAACTTTTCACAACGTTTTCGTTACGTCAAACCAATATAAGATAGTTGTTTTTGAAAATGTATGTACGCCAAGAAGTATAATAATTTAGCTCAATAATATGTTAATATTATAATTATAAGTTTTCACTTTGTTACATAATAAATCAGGTTATTCTTGAATTTTTCAAATTTATTTAATTTTTACTAAATAATATATCGTGCAAATAACAAATCAATCGTTAATGGCAAACGCTTGTTGCATATTCCAACTAAATATATACATATTCGCTGTCATCGATTCACTACAAAAAGTTCGTATTTGTCATTTAAAATGTATATGCTTACGAAAATCTAGAAAACTTTCGCAAATAAATGAATTTTCAACATTATACATTAATTGTCTTAGACAATAGCAGATCGATAATTTTTAGGCTCTAAGTTTGACAAGACAACCAGACTTTAGTTATAAAAAACACAACATTATTAACAAATTTTGGATACAACGGCTGTTGTTTGGTCATTTGCGCGTGTAACGTGGTAAAATTAACGAAGTTAATTTTCTTCCCCCACGTTACTGCAACGCCTTCTCTCTCATGGCATAATTATATTCGTGCGGGTATGCCTAT
>JAPYYV010008726.1:0-17036 GCA_030522625.1 Copidosoma aretas | reverse complement strand
CCCTCGCCTTCGGCTCGGGCCGCAAACAACTCGGTCCGCAAATCTAAGCCTTTCCAAACTCGTACGTAATCTACTATTATATTTTTTTTTCCAAAAAATTCTATATTTGATGAATGTTAGATTTATGTTGATCTTAATAAGTTTATTCATTTAATATTCACCCAAAATAAGTTGATTCATCTCCATCTAGAGGTCTGTATACTAAGTAAATAGTTGTGAAAAATTGAATGAAACATTATGATTTATTTTTTAGTTTCAACAAAAAAATCTTGTCGATCCCATTTGTGTCTTAAAGTAACCTTATGCCGCGTTAAATGTGAAAATTTTCTTGTCCAGACTCATATGTCAAAGGTTAGAACAGTGATATGGCACGTCCCCAACCCCAGGTACTCATGTTGCCTTTATAACTATGATTTTCATGTGAATATCTCTATTTAATCCGAATAAAATAAATGAACGCATAATCTGTATGAACGAATCTAACGTACTGAAGGAACAACGTGCCCATTAGTTAAACGTGCCCTATCTATACGTCTACATTTTATCTTTTTTTTTCGGCATACGGCTATGGGTTAATTATGTATTTCGTTATATCAAAAAACAAGTTACCCCGTTTAAAAAAAGATGGTTTATAGTCATGGTAGTATTGTCTTTGTCTTTCACGTTGATATGTGCTTTTCGTTCTACAGACTTTATTGATCTTTGTTGTACTTAGTACAATTCATGTTATATTATTAACAAATAATCAATCTATGTTATAGACACATATACTGCTGCTTCTTTATTCACAACTTGTCTTATGTAAATAGCAAGTGTATGTACTAGTTTATTTAATTAATGCATACGTTTTGTATTTGTGTAACTCAATAATTAAACGTAAAATTTTCTTGTTTGTATATGTTTAGTTTATTATATTTAGTAGATGCTATTTTTTATCTAGTGTTGTAACTTATTATGTATTGTTTTTTGGAGGAATAATTTATGACAATTATGATTAACGTACAAAAGATTTTAATTGAATCATTTAATTTTCATTTGCAGCTGTTGAATGATGTATAGCCTGTCGAGTAGTAGTTTGAATGGTGTAGGAGAGTCAAAAGATGAGAAAGGAGCTGCAAATGTCTTCTTCGTGTGCAGTAATTAAAGAAGATCGTTTAGATTAAAGGAAGTTAACTATCCAAGCAGAAAGGAAGAATTTGTCAATCAGCTGCGGACATACAGAAGCTTTTTAAAGGAACTTACGTTTCCATTCAAAGCAGTGGCTTTCAAGACTTCTTGCTTAAGCCCAAATTGGCTTGTGTTATCGTTTGCCGTAGTTTGGTCATTTTTTCATCATCATTCAAAGTATTTGCTTTTAAGACTTCTTGCTGATAAATATTTGTATTTAAAATATTTCTTTTACTCGTTCTAATAACTCGGTAGGCATCTTTTAAAAAAAATCAATTTAAAAATGGTTTATATACTTTTCTAGTTGTTTTAAATACTTAATATCAACAATGTTTTATAGACAAGTCCTGTCCAATACTTTGATAGAATTCTTTACTGACAAGCCCCCAAAGAATCCTGATACCTTAGCCATGGAGATGTACTTCAAAATGTGATTCATGGCTTTTTTGGAAGCCCAAATTATATTGTGTCATGGTTTAATGTGGCTTGGATCATCCGTCAGAAGTTTAACATATGGGCTTTCCGCAAACTATGTTAGGAATAGATGTTCTTTGTCAAGCCAAATATGGTATATGTAAAAGGCTAGTATTTATCCTTGGCACAATACAGCTTTTTGATTTGTTGGACAATTAGATGAAGATAACTATTCCAAGGAGAAAGGGAGAATTCGTCTTCCAGCTGCGGACGTTCAGGAGCATTTTAAAGGCACTTACGTTTTTATCCAAAGCAGTGGCTTTAAAGACCTCTTACTAAATAATAAATTGTCTTGTGAGATCTTTCAATATAGCTTTGATAATTTTTTGATCATCATTCATAGTTTTGGCTTTAAAGAGTTTTTGCTGATAAATATTTTTATTTTGAATATTTCTTGTTCGTCACTTTGCATATCAAATTCAGTAATCATCTCTTAAAAATAATCAATATTATAATCGTTTAAATACTTTTTACATTGCTTAAAATTCTCAATATCAACAACAATTCGAGAACAAGTCCTGTCCAACACTTAAATACAATTCTTTACCGGCAAGCCTCCAATAAAGACGGACTCCTTTTCTGTTTTTATGTTCTTGGAAAATGAATGTTTTTAGTTTTTTTTTGGAAGCCCGAATTATATTGTGTCATAGTTTACTGTGGCCTTAATCATCCTTTAGAAGTATAACATAAGTGCTTTCCGCAAGCTACTTTGGGAGTGGATGTACATTTGCAAAGCCAAATATCATATACATAAACGGCTGGTATTCCTCATTTGTACGTTTAAGCTTCTTGATTTGTCAGAAAATGTAGTTCGAGTTCTAGTAATGTGTCAAACAAGAAAATAAAGCATCTTTTCCATATAAATAATGCTAGAATGTCAACAGAAGACGGATCAAGTCGATATTAACTGATTAAAGAATTTGAAAATCAAATATTGGTAGCAACAGATGTATTTAGTTGTGTAATTTATATTGCAAGAGTCATTATTGTTTTTAATTATGATAGATACAACAATTCAAATGCGTATCTATATAGTGTTGCAACTGCTGGACGCTTTGTGACAGAAGGTATTGAAATCTTCTTAGTTATCATTGAGACTTATGTGTATTAGTTAAACGTTATTGCAAAAGAACATTTGGTGGTATTAACTTCTATTTGATGTATAAACATATGTTTATACTTTTATACTTTTTATTATTGATAAGTGGTACTTACGAATTGATAAATTTTACTATCATAATTTAAATTTATGTGAATCTTTCTATATGCTGGTATTGTATGTCAATTTAGTTAATCTTTGTTCTACATCGTTTCTGTTTCTATGCTAATTTTTTAACACATAATAATTTTATAAAAAATCTAATTTGTAAATAAAACACACTAGGCTTAGTGGTTGATAATCTTCACTCTTTATTACAAATTAAATATTGCCGTAACAGCTGTTTCGATACACAGTACCTTCTTCAGACGGCCATCAAATTCCAACTAAACTTTTACGTTGCGTTGCAATATAATATACATACAGAGTACTGAGTCATACTTATCAATACTATATAACGATACGTCTTATATTTACATAATGGTGACTTTACAATTTTAAATTTAATAAAGGTGAGTTGTTGAGATCTAACTGGCTGTTTAATAGTCTGTCGGAATATTTAAATTCATTAATTTCCATAGCTTCTAAAAAGTATAGTTTTTTACTTTTATTGCAAATATGTAGGATGTCATAGTGATCATTCAAAATATGATTACATTCTATTAAATGGCTAGAATACGTAGATTTATCAGTTTAATTTTTGAAAGCACTGTTGTGTTTTTTGTCTCGTTTTTCAAACGTTCTGCCTGTCTGGCCATGATACAATTTTTTACAACCCTGTGTACCACAATATCTAATGTAAACGCCTGATTTCTTTTCTTTGTTTGTTTTGCCCTTGTCATTTTTTATTATTGTTTGAAAATTTTTGATCGTTTAGAAAGCTTAATTGATATCATATCGTCTAAAAAATGGAGAAATTTTATAAGTATGTGGGCCAGTGTATGTTAATACGTGGTATCGACGATCATCACCTTTTACAGACAAGGGGAAGGTTGTGGCTATAGCTTTTTCAATTTTTATTTTATTGAGTACATCATCAATAACAATCGGGTTATAACCATTAATAAATGCTCATTGTTTTATAATGTTTAACTCATGTTTAAAATATGACTGTTGTAAAGGTATTGCTAGAAGTCTGTGTACAAAACTATTAAATACCGCTATTTTATGTGAATACGGATGTAGTGATTTATTATGAATAATAATATCTGTGTACGAAGATTTACGGTAAATATTAAAGGAACAATGGCCATTATTTTTGATAATAGAGAGGTCTAAGAAATTAATTTGGTTGTTATTTTCGATTTCTATTGTCGATTGTAAGTTACTATGTAAACTATTAATAAAATTAAAAAAGTTAACTTGTCGAATACAACATTTACCAATAGTGAAATAAGTCTTCTTGAAAAAGGTTTCAAATTTAATTTTAATGTTGCCGACCATAGACGTATAAAAGAAAATTTAGTAGTCGAATGTGAAGTTATCCTAGGTAATGTAAATAGTTTACCTGATACACTACGAGAGAATCTAGAAAAAGAAAAGTACATCTTAGCTAGTATTATTAAACACACGTCCAGTCCTTCGCCAGCTAACAGATATCATCACAGCACAGCCTGAAGTATTCGAAAGAAAACAATAAGGTATGATGTTGTTATCACCCGAGCAGATAAGGGACAGACGGTCGTTGCTATCGCTCGCGCAGATTATGTTTCCAAAACTAAAGATTTTCTTAGTTCAGGCAATTTAGATATTTTGAGTAAAGATCCAATAGAAAAATTTCAAAAAGAAATTATAAATTTCTATAAAGAAAATAGTATACTCAACCATTTTCCATACCATTCAATATTACCAATGAATCCCCTAATTTCAAAACTTTATTCATTAATAAAATTACATAAAAATGATTTTCCCATCCGTCCAGTTGTATCTTATAATACTTCTTCCTTATATAAAGTGTCTAAGAAATTAATTAATCTCATTTTACTTAATACATAGTCCTTATCAACTTATAGCATAAAAAATTCTATTGCATTAGTCGATAGAATTAAGAATATTAATTTTCCATATAACGCTACGTTACTTTCATTTGTCGTTAAAAACCTTTTTCCGAGTATACCTGTCCATGAAGTGCGGAGTATCGTCAACATTTTATTACGCAATATTAAAATAAATCAAATCCTTCATAAAGAAATCTTATCAATATTACAGACAGTTCTCATTCACAACTATATTTAATTCCAAAATGAATTTTATTCTGCTAAAGATGGTTTAATTATGTGTGATCCGATCAGTCCATTGCTTTCAGAAATTTTTATGAACGATTAAGAACAGAAACTAACGTCTCATCCACTCTCTAGGTATTTGTTAATTTTAGCACAAGAACGTAGACGATATCATTGTTTGTCGGGCGGGTACTTGAAGACAGCTAGACAGCTTTTTTAATTTTAATAATAGTTTGCATAGTAACATACAATTTACATTAGAAGTCAAAAATAGCAACCAAATTATTTCTTAGAACTTTCTATTATCAAAAATAATGGCCGTTTTTCCTTGAATATTACCGTAAACCTTCGTACACAGATATTATCATTCATATTGAATCACTACATCCGTATTCATATAAAATAGCGGCATTTTATAGTTTTTTACACAGACTCCTAGCAATACCTTTACAACAGTCAGATTTGGAACATGAGTTAAACATTATAAAACAATTAGCATTCAATAATGGTTATAGCCCGGATGTTTTTGCTAATATACTCAATAAAATAAAAATTCAAAAGGCTATAGCCACCACCTTCCCCTTGTCTGTGAAAGGTGATGATCGTCGATACCACGTATCAACATACACTGGCCCAAATACTTATAATATTTATCAATTTTTTAGACAATATGATATCAATTTATCTTTTAAAACAAACAAAAAGTTTCAAACAATACTAAAAAATGACAAGGACAAAACAAACAAAGAAAAAAAATCAGGCGTTGACATTCAATATTGTGGTACACAGGGCCGTGAAAAATTGTATTATGGCCAGACAGGCAGAACGTTTGAAAAACAAGACAAAGAACACAAAAGTGCTTTTAAAAATAAGACTAATATATCTACGTATTCTAGCCATTTATTAAAATGTAATCATATTTTTAATGATCACTATGACATCCTACATATTTGCAATAAAAATAAAAAACTAGACTTTTTAGAAGCTATGGAAATTAATAAATTCAAATATTTCGATAGACTATTAAACGACCAGTTAGATCTCAATAACTTACCTTTATTAAATTTAAAATTGTTAAGTCACCATTATGTAAATATAAGACGTGTACGTATATTGTATTGATAAGTATGACTCAGTAATCTGTATGTATATTATAAGGCAACGCAACGTAATAGTTTAGTTGGAATTTGATAGCCGTCTAAAGAAGGTACTGTGTATCGAAACAGCTGTTACGGCAATATTTAATTTGTAATAAAGAGTAAAGATTATAAACCACTTAGCCTAGTGTGTTTTTATTTGTTATAGACATTAATCTTTATCAAGTATCGACCAACACTATTGATTATCTAATACTTTTTTGTTTTTCATTTGATATACTATATAGTACATCTGTTTTTTTTTTCATGATAAATATTACATAGATCAATTAAATTCCTAAATTTTTTTTCTTAAAAATAACTAAGTTTATTTATTAATTAATTCATCATTCTTGTCATTATACTTTTATTGTACAGTTACTTAACACGGTTTATTTGTTTGTAGATTATGATTATCATGATGATAAATACTCATAATTGATCAGGAAAGTGAATATTTGAAAAAATTCTCCAATCTTTATATTGCAAACTTTAAATTTAGCAATTTTTTTTTAGTTTTATTTTTAATGAATTACTTATTATTATCTTACGCAACGATAAAGTTATTGTTTAATTGTTTTATGAGTTAAATTCTTATTTATTACAACTTAATTTAATTTTTGGTGTCTGAATAATTGAATATTTTATAAATTGATTTTTTTATCTATGTCATGAAATTTTTTCTTAATTTATACGTTTCCAAGATAAATATAATCATCGTTAAAGTTAAAAGATTTATTTTTATTATATTATTGTATGTATCTGTATAAAATTTTTTTCAGTGCAGCATTTGGCGATATATGTTGTTAAAATACTTTATTATTTCAAAATTTTATGAAACTCATATTCTAAATTTATGTATTACAATTCTTTCTTTTCTCGTTAAATGATCATAAACAATTTTCTGTATTATTTTCTAAATAAGTTGTGATTAAAATAGGTGATTCAATATATTTTAATTAATATCCTTTTTATTTTATTTTTTCTACTTTTTATCGATGTGGTATAATATATAATTTAACAAAAATAATATTTCTTAAAGGTGTAATAAAACAGATAATAACGTGTACAAAAGATAACTTATAATTTTTTTACTGTCTTTTCTTTTTCATTAAATGTCTATCAATTTTTCTTTCTTTTTAGTTTACCTTATCGAAATTTGTTAACAATAATTTCGGACTTATATTTTTGTTATAGTTTTGATTAGTATTTTGATAATATAATATTATATTAATTCTTAGTAATATTATGAATCCTATGTATTAACATGTTCGATAGTCTTTGTACTGATAACTGTCTTTTTTAATAAACTTATATGAATGTTGTTGTTATTTTTAATTACAAATTTTTATTTTAATGTAAATAAATCATTTTATTTTATTGTTTTCTTGATAACTACGTTGTTAAGATTAACTTTTTTCACATTATTAATTAGTTTTTTGCTTAGTATATTTTATTTATCATTATAATATATATAATTGTTTATTTTATAATTTTTCTTTTCGATTCAAAACGTATAATTAAGGAGTAACATCTTAATATTTTTAAATATATGTATCTCATTTAAGATGCCGGATTTAAAAATTAAAGTAGAAGGTAATAGAAGTTGCTTGTTTAGATGTTTCTCTTATTTTTTGTATAGTTCACAAAACTTTTATATGCAAGTTCGGTAAGTTGTAGTTAACAAAGTAGTAAGAAAGTAGAATAACTATGAAAATTTTATTAGAGGAGATGATTATTATAAAAATGTTTAGAATAAAGAAGGTTATGCTGATCAAATGTCGAAGTTCGGTATTTACTGAAGTGACATTAAAATTATGATTTAGGTTGATAATTTTAAAGTATCAACAATTGTTAGGATTGATGATTCTGATAGAAGATATTCTTTCGGAAATCCTTTAAACGACTTAATATTGACTTTGATTTTTCATGGAAATTATGATTCTGGGCACTTTAACATTTTTTATAACAAAAATAATAGTAAACTATATAAATGTAATGTAGAGGAAGATGAAACTTTTAATACGACAAATCTATATGAAAGAATCAAATTCGAAAACGACGTTCAAATAATAATGGATGGTAAATAATTATTTTGTTGTTTCTCTTACTGTTTATGTGATTGTCAATATTTTTATCTCAATGTTTGACATACTATTGTAAAGAAGGTCATTGACGAATATGAACATTTTAAGGATTTTACTGTTTGTCATGCGTATTATGATGGAATTCAGAATAAAACAGATTATAAGAAGTATATTAGTAAATTTAGTGTTAAAGCAAGTGAAATTCAACTAATAAGTTTTGTACGTATAAATGATGTTTGTATACAAAATTTATTTCAAAAATCTAAGTTTACTTAATCTTTGTTATCAAAATTTTTAAATAATTTTTGTTTGACATTGTTCTTCACAGGAAGCTTAGACAATTGATACTTTTATATTTTTGATTCCAACAATCATAAAACCAAGAATTCTTGAAAAAATTATACAACCGTAATGCCAGTATAAGAAAAAGAAAAATTAATAATTGTGATGCAGAAGGAAATTCCTGGTAAAAAATCAAAATAAAAAAGTACTTTTAAGAAAAGTGATGATAAATCATTATCAGGAATTAAAGTGCGAGAAATGAATTTTGAATGTCCACATTGTTAAGCTGTATTTTTGAATGGAGAACGTGGAAAATTAATTTGGAGTACCAATTACAGTATAAATCCAGAAAATAAATATGAAAATTGGTCTTTTTTACAACATGGTTTGTGTAGACTATCCTATAGACCAAAATTACAGCAGTATAATCCATTATAGTATGGCGAAAGACTAACACAAACATTTTTTTTTTCATGCATATACAATGGTCAAAAGTAATAAAATAAACTTTTTTAGAAATGATCAAAAATATTCAAGAATAGAGTGTTATCAAGGATTTTTAGATCATGTAATTAATTCTGCTTCTAATATTTCCCAAAACTTTGAAAATGAGATAGTCGGCTATCTTTATATTTTACTATCAACTAACATTGAAGGATCAAGTAATAATACCAAGATGCTATGTTTATTATGAGAAAACATGGAAAACCAAATTTATTTATAACTGTTACCTGTAATCCAAAATAAAATGAGTTAAACCAAGTTTAGGAAAATTTTCCAAGAAGGCAATGCCCAATGTTATCCTTAACATCACAGTAAGATTATTTTATACCAAATTAAAGTCAATATTAGACGATATTACTAAACAAGACATTTTAAGTAAGGGTATTGCATATGTCTATACAATTAGATTTCAAAAACAAAAATGACCTCATGCACATATTTTTCTTACATCAAATGCAAAAAAAATAATAATAATATTTGATCAAAGAGATAAATATATTTCTGCTGAAATTCCTACTCGTGACTTAAAGCTTCAAAAATTTGTTATAAATCAAATGCTTCACGGACCACATAACAAGAACTATCCATGTTATAATGACAAAAATAGAAGTTGTAAAAAGAATTTTCCAAAATATTTTACTTTACGTACAATATTTAAAGAAAATAGGTACCCTAAATAAAAAAGGAGAGATAGTCATAATAAGAACCATATATGTATAAAATAAAAAGCAGCTTTGAAGAGATTCCCGTTAATAGTTCAATGGTAGTGCCTTACAATAAATACTTGTTAATGAGATATAACTGTCATATAAATGTTGAATGTTGTGCATCGATACAAAAATCAAATATATTTTCGATTATATTCATAAAGGAGTTGATGAAGTATTTTTTCTAATTTAAAAAGAAAATAGAATTGCAAATAAAGATTGTACTAATACAGGAATACTTGAGGAAATATCACAATTTTTTGATTGTCGTCATTTAATCCCGATGGAACCAGCATATGGGGTTCAAGAATTATCTATCTGTGGTAGAAGTCATCCACTATTTTATTTACCTGTTCACTTGGAGAATAAACGAAAAAAAATTTTTGAAGAAATTAAAATTAAAGAATCACTCAAAAGCTAGACAATTCCTTTGACAGCATAGTTTGAATTCAACAAATTTGATATATGTCCGAAATCAATCAAATACGTCAAAATTTCTGAATATTATATATTTATTAGTACAACAAAAAAGTGGAACGAACGAAACGTTTTAGAACCAATAGAACAATAGGTAGATTAAATGTAGTTTCTCCAAAATACTGGAAACGATTTTTGTTTTAATTGATGATAAATAAAGTAGCAGGTAAAACATCTTTCAAAGACGCAAAAACTGTTAGAAACATCAGGTACGAGACTTTTAAAGAAACAGCTATCTCTATTGGATTAGTTGAACATGATTCTCAAATTGATATCATTTTCGAGGAAGCGTGTAATATTTTGTTACCTTTTTAACTTCGAAAATTTCTTGCATGGTTTGTTATGTCTGAAAATTTTTTAAGGCAACATTGTTTGGGACAAGTACAAGAATTTTTTTTATAAGATTCTCAAGATGATCAAAATAAAGCTTTATTACACTTAATCGGAATCTTCATGTCTGAAAACATGTCTTGTAAAGAATCCAGTTTACCAGAACCAAGAGAATCGATAAAAAAAATTCCGACGGTAAGAATAATGAAATGATATTCTGTAAAAGTAAATTTAATAAAATATTTTCATAATTAGGCAATGATCAAAAAATGATTTTTCATGGAATTCAAAAATGTAAAAAAAAATGTTTGACGATGGTCCTAACGATTTTGCCTGGTAGATCTGGCAGAACATTTTTATACAAGACCATAATTTATTGTTTCTTATCAATTGGAAACAAAATCATATTCATGGCTTAGACAGGAAGAGCTTCTATTTTTCTTCCAAAGGGAATGACTACTCACAGAACTTTTAGACTTTTCTTAGATTCAAGCGCTATTGGAAGTGCGTTCCTCCAGTTCAAATAGCAGATAACAAAATTACGTGAAGTTAAAGTTATTATTTGGGATAAAGCGTCTATGAATTCAAGAAAAGCACTAAAAATAGTTGGTAGAACTTTGAGAGATTTGTCAGATGATGAAAAACCTTTTGGAAATAAAATAATATTGTTGGGTGGAGACTCTTGTCAAATTTTACCAGTGTTCAAAAACGGAAATAGAATTAAAATCATTTTAGGTACCATAAGATATTCAAATCGTTGGCAACTTTTTTACATTTTTTATTTTAAAACTAATATTTGTTCTATTTATAAACAATTCTTGTTGTTATTACTGGATATAGAAGCCGGAAAAATTAAAAATTTAAAAATTCCTCCACAATGGAAGACAAATAATGCATGTTCAAAATTTTTTAGTAACGTGGATGATTCTGCATCAAGTAGATCCATACTAACATCGTATAATGAAAACACTAATTTTGTAAACAAAATAGTTTTTTGTGTTATGCCTGGAAAGATAGTAACATACTACAGTATTTATTATTGTAGCATACCAATACGTATGCGCCCCACCACCTCAGATAGGGACGTATGACTAAGAGAGAGGAGAAGCGGAAATCTTGAATCAGGTCAGAGAGTAAAGGAGAAGGAGAAGATTTGGGACTCTCGAGACTGGCAGACGTGCCTCCAGATTACCGCGCTCGCCTTGGCTCTTTCCTCGGTCATAAAAAATAATAATAAAAAGAAGTTAATAGTCCTCACTGTGCACTTATTTCGCGTTCACCCAACCGACCACAAACCCACGTAACAGGAGAATTTTTGGTGTCAAAAGCGAGATCGGTTGAAAAGCGCCCACAGCGTAGTACCGCAAGATAAAAAGTAAGTGTTAGTACAAAAAAAAATTTTTTTTAAACAAATGACTAAGAAAATGAAGGTTAGCGAAGTAAGCAAAAAAGGGACAACGCAAAGCCAAGCCAGCGAAAGACTTCCAAGACAACGGAGCCAAACAGCACACCAGCGATCGAACTACAACGCCTATCACGAGAGGAAAAAGGAGAAGCTTAAGAAGATCCAGATCAACAGGAAGAAAAAATGCGCCCGGTGCAGCCCCATTAGCTATTTGGATAGCTACTACATGGTAAGTACATAAAAATACAGAAACCTATATTATATATACAGATACAAAGTTCATGACCCCTGGGAAAGTTAAGGGAAGAGGCACTTTATTATATTTTTTTTCACATAAATGGCACAATTACACAAAATAATAAAAATTAATAAACGATAGCGAAATATATGCATGTTAAAATATTATGACGATATAATAGGACGGAAAAACTAACGTCAATTATTATGACGAAAAAACTCCTTTAACTACGAAAAAAAAAAAATACGATAACAATATACACTTACATCTTTTTTTTCCGCTTAACCCTCACAATATTTAAAGTAACGCCCGTGAGTAAATGTTACAAATTTAAACTATACCTATCAATCGTGTTTGAAAAATTTTTTTTTTAGCAATCAGAACAGGACTTTGTTCCCCCAACAACCAGAATATTTATTAATAATTTAGCGACCAATTAAAGTAAAATAAATTCGACGGTACTTACATACAACAAGTTTCGACAGACAATACAGAGGACGGAGTAATTAGAATAACATAAGAACACGACCCAGAATCATGGAAGAAATGGCAAAAAGCTTACATAGAACATAAAATGTTTAAGATGAAAATAATAAAAAAGTTATCCCCCATCATAGCAAGAGAAAAAATAAAGCACATTCAAACGGGTCAGAATATCCCACAGCAAAGCGTGCATTTTACGACACACCCCGTAACGAGCGTAACACTCCATAAAATAACTCATACGGCCATCCAACCGAGATACAATCGATAGCATGGAAGCGAACGCAGTGCTTGAAGACGCACAAGATCGATGGAACGCTTACGCCCAAAATGAGACACAAGGAAACGCTAGACCGAGTAACAATACCAGTCAAAGTAGGAACCACAATAATACAAACAATTTGATGACACAACATCAATTTGTAGATACGTTAGACTCAAATTGGACGAATAAAGACCAGGCAGATACACAAAATCGATTTACTCTACATACGCATGATATAATAAATCAAACACAGACGCGCTCTCAACAGATTGCTTCATCTACATTGGGACACTTAGCCAGCAATGTGCCAATATTTGACGGTGACCCAGTCAAACTTTTTTTTTTCAAACAAATGACGAGGACTGTAGCCTGGACAGTAGGGCCACTTTCTGAGAAACTTTTAATTAAGACATTAGCTTACAGGCTAAAAGCCAGAGCAGCCGAGTTTATACCACGTCTAGCACAATCTATGTCAATTGAGGAATTTTTGAGGGAACTAAAAAACAGGGACGCAAGCATCAGTAATGCCACAACACTTTTAACACAATTAAAAACGATAACACAGCAAAGAGGAGAGCATGTGGGATCCTACTGCAATTGTGTTCAAGCACTACATAAAAGGATAATAACACTTTATGACTCGAACCGAACTTATTCTCCTACACAAAAAATTGCACTAAAATACAGCGCCGAAAAAAAAGCGATGAAACAATTTTGCTACGGATTACGGGCCCTATATAACTACAATAAAACATGCCTTAGTCCTAGAATATTAATCAAAGCAGTAGTAGTGGCGCTTAATATAGAAAACAAAATTGCCCTACACTACACTACTCTAAGAGGACGAAATGCCTACATAGGCGTAACCCAAGTAAGAGTACAAGACGAAAAAATATTACCAGGTAATTATAACCAGATACAAATAACGGATTCCCCGGAATTGGGTGCAAACGATAGCTACGAATCAAACCAAAACGGAGACAAATACGACAATCTTTCAACGCGACCGCTACCAAGTACAGAAAATAAAAATACGCAAGGTACTAAAAATGCTTAACTAATTTGAGATGAAAGGAAGAAGCAGGACAATTGCGCGTATTGTGAGCACAAAAATCACAACACTAACGAATGTCGCAAGCTGATAAGAGACGCCGAAAGGGGAAAAATAAGTCGCATCGAAATGCAAGAACACTACCGGTTCAATCAGAATTACCAAAAAGGAGGTAATTTTAACAATACGCGAAATTATAATCATAGATGCTATAATACATACATGCAAAACTGGAATAACGCTAACGATGGCTTCGAAAAAAAGAGTTATAGAACTTGCTACGGTTACAATAGAAACGAGCGAAATGGAATAAGCTTGTAACAACAGGATAATCGATACAACAATGACAGGTATAATTATAATAATAATAATACAAATTACGGTGGTAGAAATCCTAGTTATAAAAACGGAAAGCCACTGTACAACATAGCTGACTCACCCAACGATAAAACGCATGACGTACAGGCAGAGCTTTAAACTTCCAAGACGCTCGTTGCAGTCCCCAGGCTTCGAACATGACTCGGCCGTAAGCAAAGATATGAACAGTGCGCCTGTAAAAGAAGCAGAGCCAAATTGCAGCGAACAGAAGTCACCCGAAAATTTTTACAGTGAGCCACACCTTACGAATAATGTAGACGTAAGCAAAAAAGCACAGCATGAAACGATACGGCCAATGCACGACACGGGCAACATACAAAATAAAAATCTGGCGCAATTCGATAAAATACAGCCAACTGCGGGCGCACAAAATGATAAAAATTATAATTAAGCCGAAATTTTTCTATCAACCCAAAACCCCGGCTTAAAAAATGACACAGCCAACAAGAGCGTTGAGAAATCACTTGAGGAAGTATAAATAAATATATCGAATACAGGACACACTACCTTCAGTATGCCTAGAAAGCCCACAATAAATCAATAGGAGCGCGACATTTTACGCAGATACGGGTGCCGAAATATCTATTATAAAAACGAGTAGCCTGAAGAAGGACTTATATAATAATTTTATTGAGCGAGTGCTCATAACCGGCTTGACACACGGAGCACGATGAACGTCATGAACAGTAGAGGTACCCTTAAATGGGATGATATGCCCTCAACACGTAGTCTCCGACAACTTCCCGATACAAGTGGAAGGCCTGATCAAATGGGACCTATTAAAAAACATGCTCGCCACATATGCACCGAGGAAAATATTATAATATTGAACGGCACCCAGATACCTTTGAAGGAACCAGAAACCCTCAAAATTCTCGCAAAATCAAGAAATATAATTTTTGCGCGTGTAAAAAAAGAATGTAAAAATATACAAACAGAATGGGTACCTCTGCAAGAATCAGAGGAAGGCATTTTATTCGACAACTTTATTGCAAACAATAACAACGGTAATGTATACCTCGAATGCATAACATAAATATTACGGATAGACCGATAAAAATAATTGTACCTCAAGTAGACTTGTTGGAGTGTGAGACAATTTGCGGGACAGAGCCATATAGCGTCGATGGAGGAAAAGGCCTACAGGAAGCAATGATAGTAATTTTTAGAGCATGTACTACTAATAAATAACAAAGTTAAAATGAAAAAGTGATTAAAACAAAAACGAATTTGTTGTACCCGATCGCTCTAAGGGAACAGATGAATAAGGAGTTAAAAAAATTAGCAGACCAGGGCATAATCAAATTCTCCACGTCGCCGTATAGTTCCAACACATGGATAGTACCCAAGCAGGCGAGCCCAACGGGGAGAAGAGATGGAGACTGGTAACGGACTTCAGACTACTCAACGAAATTACGGTCGGTTCGTGTCACCCACTACCATTCCAAAGCAATATTTAAACCCATCTCGCATCTGCCCGCTATTTAACTGTAGTGGACCTAAAAATAGGATTTTTTGAAGTAGAAATACGTAAAAAAGACGCCTATAAGACAGCATTTTTCGGACCAAATGGCTACTACCAATACAAACGTATGCCAATGGGCTGCACTGATACATCAAATACATTCGTATTTGCGATAACACTAGCACTAGCAGGCCAACAAGGACATGAAATAGAAGTATACATGGACGACATAATGCTGTTTGCAGCAACATTGGAAGAACGCGGGAGACGATTTAATAGATTAGTTAAACGTTTTGATGATAACGACCTAACAATAAAACCAAAATATGTCACTTTCTCAAAAAAGAGGCGAAAGTATTAGGCGACATAGTCGGCAACGGACAAATAAAAACAAACACCAAAAAATTAGATCTGTAAAGAACTATCCAAGACCTACAAACGCAAGGAAAATTAAACAATTTTTAGGTCTCACGGAATATTTTCGCCGTTTTATTAAAAATCACGAAAAAATAGCACAACCAATTTCGAAACTTTTACGGAATGGCACGAAATTTTAGTGGCAGTAACCTCAACAAAAAGCATTTGATACTCTCGTTAACGCTCTGTGCAGCGAACCCGTACTCTTAGACCCGGACATAAATAAGCCATTTATAGTTACAACGGACGCATCAGACTAGGCTATAGGCGCAATCTTAATTCAAGGGAAAATAGGCGAAGATCACCCTTGCGAATATGCATCCCGCTGCTTTAATGGTAGTGCACTTTACTACCCAACATACGATAAAGAACTGCTAGCCATAGTCTATGCAAAAGAGCAATTTAGACCACATGCTTATACGGACGAAAATTTACAGTAGTTACTGACCACGAGCCTCTAAAATGTTTCCACTTATCGGAAAAACCAGATCTGCGATTTACAAGACTAAAAGCTGAACTACGTGACTACGAATTCGACGTTGTCTATAGACCCGGGAGAGCTAATAGGGCCCCTGGCGCATTATCGTGCAATCCGATCCTGGAAGAAGGAGAGAAAAACCCTGAAATACCGTGCAGGGAGTTATACGAACACGCAGAGGAACAGGAAAAAGGGGGTTTTGGTGACACGAACGCACCACCGCACAGTGGGGCAAAAAGCACTTTTTTTGGACAAAAAACTTCCCCTCCGCAAGTTTTTACTCAAAAAAAAAAAAAAAAATATGGTGATACTCAGAAAAGCATGCACTACAATATGCCACTGCGGAATTTTCGATATTTCCTAACCTCAAA
>JAPYYV010008725.1:0-15614 GCA_030522625.1 Copidosoma aretas | reverse complement strand
CATCATCAGGAGAAATTGCAGTCAGTCCGCTAGAATCGGGGAGAATGTGTTTTCGGCGTCGCGGGTACTTTTCCCACCGAAAAAGTCCGAGAATCGAAAAATTCCCGAAAATTTTTCGACGAGAATCGAACCCGTTTTGCCTCGAGTCTGTCAGGCTAGGAAGCTAGCACGCTAATCACTAAGCCATCGAGGACTCTAAAGAGATGCGCTTTGGAGCTTTGCTGCACATAGAGTTATTCAAGCTTTCGTTAGCTTGACTTGTAGCAGCAGCAACAAATTTGGACGAATTTTCCGATAGCTTAGCAAAAAGAACTTTTAAAGATTGCAATTGATAATTGTCTTTTAACCTGATGGATCAAATATTTTCATTATTAACGTCCTTGGAGAACCAATCGCCGCAGTTATCATGACAATCAAATAAATGCAATGGGATATTTATTATTGCTTCTCTAATAGTTTTTTCGTTACCCTTATTTTGTTTCATGGCATACGTGAAACCACGTTGTATATGTTTAATGACGTCCGTCGTCAATTCTTTTTCTGGATCAACTTTATTTTCCTTCAATTGGTATAGTAAGTTACCAACACCTTTTATGGTATGGTTCAAATCAGATTGTTTAACAATCTGATGTTCGCCAGCATCTCGTAAAGATGACATGCAGCTACTATCATTATCTCCAATAATGACTCCCATTTCTACTTTCGCATCTTTTAATATTTTGCTCTGTGTTATAAACTGAACTGCACCATCTGCATCGCCTTGAAGCTACCATAAAAATTCAAACGACAGTCATGCTGCTTTGATGCACCTGAGGCTGCTCCAACGTCACAAGATCGGCACTTTCTGTTTTTAGTGCGAAAATCCGAGACTTTACCAGTCTGCATACCAATTAGAGCACAGTAGCCATTAAGGCTATCATAGGTGTACCCATTGCTTCGATGACTCCATCCCATATCATATAATGCAAAGATCTTGACTATGCAATCGTCTTCTTGCAGTGACTCTTTTTCGACGACGAAAGAACCATCTTGTAGCTCACTTGGTCTGTAACATGGAAGAAGATTAAAGGGATTTCATGAGCATAGAAAAATTAAGGAGCATTATTAGAAGCAACATTGTTTAGTGAGAATAGAGCTGTTTATGCAGTACAATTTTTTTATTTCAGACATCATAATAATGTTACAAAATATTATTCACAACTGATGACTTAATAGTAAAAAATGAAAACTAAAGCCTGTAAATACTATTATGATCAAATGTCAAAGTATTAGCAAAACTCACATAAAAATTTTTCTTTAGTTTTAGTACATAATAATGCCAAAGCATAAATATGATATGATGCCACATAAAAACAAATCTTATTCTACAAATCATTAAAATACTACCATCGCTTAATACATTGTCGATGCTTAATTCTGCTTTCCTAGATTCAAAAGATTAATCAAAATATCATAAAAAAATTAATCGGCTTTAAAATTTTAAAAGCAATGACAAAATTTCATCATCATAACTATAAAAACACTTCAATCGTATTCTATTCATAGTTTTTTTTCCTAAATATTAACCATTCAATCCTTGAAGTAATCACTTACACTAATTTCTTCAAAACCTCTAAATTGTCAATGGTAAGCAAGCGCTCCTGATTAGCAGCCTCTACACAACTTTCTTTGGCGACCAATTGAACAATCGGGCCGATCAGCCGTTCATGGCTTTTAAATGTTTTATAATCCATGCATGGAATTTTAAGTGTGCTCAATAATTTCTGCAGTTGTGTTTGGCCAAAACCAGCGTGCATGACTCCTGGAATAAAATAGTTTAGTTTATCAACATACGTAACTCGTGTAACACATATTATTAATTTTATAATTATTCACCCAACACTGTTTGTGCATTGATACTGCTATACTTTTTATCACTGATAGGATTCGTAATTTCTGCTCCACATTGTTTTTTTTTTTCAAAATGAAACAATAAAGAGACTGTACTCTTGTACTATACTTAAGGAGGCTCATCACCTTTTTAAAAGTCGGGCCATTGCACCCAAATTGAAATCTATTGTAGAATATGACTAAACGGATGTACATTCAAAATTTCAGGGCATGTTGCCGGCCAAAATCGGAAAAAAATCATATCCGAAGTTCGAAATTTTAACATTGGTCTTATGGGTCAGTTTAATTTTTTCACCGAAAGTTATAGCTTTTGTAGGTTAAAAGTCGGGCCACATTCTACAAAAATTGAGAGCAAGAAGTTTAAATAATCCTCTTTCTAATAAAATCGCGAAAGTCCAAGAGACCGATCAAAACAAAAAGATATGACGTGTTGAAAGTCCAAATCAACGGTTAACCTCAGCACATAAACAAGCGGATTCATATTTATATATAGGTATACACATTGAGCCTGCTACCCGATATTTTTAGGTGTGATAGTCTGATGTCTCATAAATAGATAGTACAAGGGTGATGAGCCACCTTAACTATTCACATAAAATTTTAAATTAAACGTATTGGTAGATCCAAAATTTTGAAAAATGCACTGTTTTATAAAGTACAAATTGTATTTCTTTGAGTTGGTATCCTTACATGCCTCCTATAACATTCATATGCAAGAGCATACTTCTTTCCCCCTTACCTCAGGCACCCCCGCTAGACCTCCCGAACCTCTCTAAAGGCAGAAAAAAATTTTTTCAAATAAAAGCGAGTGCCAACACTACTTATAATAATAATAATCTCTTACTTAATAATTAACACTTTCAACCATGAGTTAATGAGGTTCAAGATTTTTCTCGGGAAGGGGGGGGGGCTGTGCGGAGACTTATTAAGACACCATGGAAATAAGCTGTACTAACCGTGCCTCAAATCGTCTCCCCGCTTTAGTACGTGAAATTCAGTTGTGTTCAACTCGACAGTACTTAAAGATTCAATCATGAAGTATGATCAATAAATTACCGTACGTACTTCGAAGCAGCTAGCTTCCGATAGTCTAAGTCAAACAACTTAAAAACACATTGTTCGCAAGATATACAAGTGTCTGAAAGACTTACGAGGAATCTGAACTTTCTTTGACACAAGTGTGCTATGAATTTTCGAAAAAAAAATTATCAGACCATCGAAGTTTATGGTCTTAACAAAGGCCCTGCCAAATTTTAGATCATGAGAAGTTTAACGAGTCGTAGAAGTGATTTGACAGCAGATGATGCTTACATGTCTCCCATGTAGGGTGCCTAGACGTCCCCGTTTACCTAAATGTGTCCTAGTTTGGTCAGTTTTTCCCGGTGTCCTGATTGCTATCCAAAATGTCCCGGTTTTTCGGAAAACTCAGAAACAAAAATGGTGTGTATAAAAAAAACAAAGATATTTAAAATCTTATGGTTGAAGAGGGACGTCAATTGCCAGTATGTCATTTAAATTGATGACAGAATTTTGGCACTGATAGACGATGAAAGTTTGTCATCATTTTTTGATACATAGGTTCTTCTGCACCATCTGATATACTATCTTATCGGTCCAAAAAAAACAATTAAAACAGCAGAACTAGCCAGGCTCGCTTCAAATTATAAGCTAGAGTGAACAGGCTTACTGAGTTTTGTCATGAACTTTAAAACTAGAAATTCTAACCACCAAATTAATAGAATAACCTCCAAAAAAAAAATTTTTTCAAACAAAATTTAGAAAAAAGCTTAAATCACCGTTAGAATAGTTGTTTCTGAAAGATACGACAAGATTATGACGAAATATTGAGTTTAATTATTTTTATTACAACTTAAAAGCCTGAAATTTTTAATTTTTAGTCTTGTAAACCTAATACCTCGAGAAGAAAATAGGGTAATTTAAAAATTCTTGTTGGAGCATAAAGCTTAAATGATAGCAAACAGAAAAAAATTATAGAGGATTTCATCACTCACAATCCTAACTTCCATATTAATGGAATAACCTCCGAAATACGAATTTTTCAAATAAAATTTAAAAAAAAGGCTAAATTACCATTAAAATGATTACGCTTCAAAAGTACAATACTGTTATTACAAAATATTGAGTTTAATTTTCTTGAACATAACCTAAAAGCATAAAAGTGTGAGATGTAGTCTTTTAAACCTAATATCTCGAAAAGGAAAAGAGGTAATCAAAAAATTCTTGATGGAGCTTAAAGCTGAGTTCATAGCGAACAAAAAAAAATATAGAGAACTTTAGAACGTAAAATTCTAACCTCCAAATTAATTGAATAACCTCAAAAAAAAAAAGGATTTTTTGAGCAAAATTAAAAAACAACAGCTGAATCACCGATAAAATAATTATTCCTTGAAAATACAAAACAATTATGACGAAATATTACGTTTAATTTTTTTCAACCTAACCTAGAAGCCTGAAATTTTGAATGTCTAGTGTTGAAAACCTTATATCTTAAGCGGAAAAAGAAACAAACTAAAAATTTATGCCGTAACTTGGAGCTGATCTGGTTAAATTTATAGAGAAAGAGGTAACAGCATAGAGATTGTCTATATACTGAATAATAAGCACGAGTTAGGTAAAATAACCAACATATAAGATACATTTCTGCGGAAAATTCAAAAAGGTAATTTATTTACCTTTAAAACTTTTGTTTCTTTAATACGTTTAACTACTCTCGCGAAATAAGTATTTTGACACGCTTCAACATAACCTTACATTTTGAAATTCCGTTTCAAATGTTACAAACTTGTAATCTAAAAAACTAAGTTAGATAATTAGTAAATGTAAGTTAAAGCTCATAGCTAAGAATATAAACGATGATCAAAATTTAGAATGAATTTCTAAACGTTAAATTCGAATCTTTAGAAAATAGTATTCACTTGAAACGAATAAACATAACTCAATGAATATCTCAACATTTATTTTCTTAACGAAAAATGTAGTTCAAATATTATTCTAAATTCTCTTCAAAAAAGTAGTAAAATGAAAATAATCATAGGCCAATCTTCAATATGCTAAAATGATTGCTGCTAACAATATATTGAAATGAGATAACATCAACTCTAAAGTGGCATACTCATTGGAGAATTTTTAAACCAGGCACATGCCTATTTTTCATTATAGTAGTTTTTTCAATCAGAATTTGGGAAAAGTACAATTTATAATACTCAAACTGACATTACATAACTTTATTTATATTTTTATTTTTACGGGATTTTATACCGTTTCACTATAATTTGAATTTTTTCCCCCTTGACAATATTGTCGCTCATTATTTTAAAATAAAACTTAATTGTGGGTACAATAATTTACAAGATTGTTTACCAGTTGGAAAGGCACATTCATTTTTCAGAATTTTTGCTTCTGAATAGCTTCAGCTCATTCATTACCGCTATTTTTTTCCTGACCTGGACTCATTTATCCGATTTTTTTCTAAATTTTTTATTACTATTGCTTATATTCTTACCTTTTTTCACAAGATTTTTCCTAATAAGGTAAATTGGGTTTTTTTAATTTTGGCATGTGCTTAGATGATGTGATATTCAATATTATATCTTTTTATTTCTTATTGATCGTTTTCTTTCATCCATTTCTGTAATAAGCATCTTATTTTAACCCAAGCAATAAATAATTAGTAACCCCGTACTGTCAAGTGAATATTTTTTTTTTATATAAATTATTAATATCGCAAGGAATCAATACTAAATAACCTAATATCCTTCAACAAAAATACTTTTGTTAATTTAATACATTACACATATTCTGTATAACCCAATAATCCACTCCTTTTTTTTAAAAATATTATATGCTCTGGAACCTAATGCGATTTAATGAAAAAAAAATTAATTCGTAGCAGAGATTATAGAAAATACCTTTTATGTGTAGAAGGTCAGGTCCTATACTAATATTGAAGCCAGTTTTGGAGTGCACCCCAAGCTAGTTGAGTACCCCAGCGCAGGTGATTTTACCATGCGGTTTTGAACAGCAGAAACGCGCCTTACTATAGGCGGTAGAGCTGTCAAATGTCGATGATTCATCTAATAATTCGTGCATGTATTTTTATTTCTTTTAGATATTTGAAGAAATCTGGAGTCTTTCTGTAAAAATTATTACTGTAAAAAAGCTATAATAATAACTGTAACAAGCAATAAATTTATGCAAAAAACTAAGCTTTTGCATGTAAGGCACGACTGCTAACGATTTTTTAGCCAGTATAAATCGATTTTAGTCATTTAAAGCATTATAACAATACTTTAGGGAAAAACTTTAAGTACAAAGTAAGTGTATTTTTTTTTTTAGTTTTACAACTTTTGTAATTAAAATTTTGATCTTAACTAAAAAACTAGGTATCACAAAACGATTTTTTGGACAATTTAAAACTATTTTCGTTGTTTAAAGTGCCGGGATGAGATTGTAGAGTAAAACGTATGCCACAAAAAAGTTGTATTTTTTTACGATCTACAACTTTTGTAATTACTACTCTGTTGTGAAATGTCAATTTCTTCTTGTTATGGGTAAAAAACGGGTTTTTAGTTATATTCAGTTATTTTTGCGACTTAGGGCATTTAATTGACTTGCTGGGGAAAAGTTCACTACAGACATAAGTTGTATTTTATTGAGATCTACAATTTTTTCTCAGAACACCCTAGCTTAAAATGTTAATTTTCCAAGTTACAACGAAAAAAGAGATTGCAACTCCTTGAAGCTCTACAGTAAAAGTGCTGGGAATTTTTTTTTCTTTGACGAAATTTCTCTGATTTTAAGCCATCACGTTCTATGGTGAAGACAAATATATCTACCAAATTTAAGGTCAATCAGATTAAAATTACTTGAGTTAGTCTGGTAACTTAATTACGTACACACGGGGTTGATTACATACAACCTAGGACCACTTCGGATCACACTCATATTAGGATCAAAATTTGTTTTATGTACCAAATAGTCATTTTATAGATGGTTACACTTTTTGCTTTAGTGAAAATATAAGGCACCCCTGTCATGCAGTCGTACCTAATAAAAACGGTATCTATTGTAATGAAGCTATAAAAAGGCATAAACATATCTACACTTATAAATCAGGAGCTTGAAACGAATTCAGAGCAAATAAAAAAAAAAATTGTGTTTTTGATAGTTTTAGCGACAAGTAATTTTTGAATGTGACGATAAATAGTTCAGTTTAAAAAATACCAATTCCAGGATATTAAAGGGGGTTGCCAGAGTACTAATAAAAACAATAATTTTTTTCTTTATAGTTGTATAATGCTCTTTTTTCACAAATTTTTATTGCTGTATCATAGCCCGGGAAAAAATAATGTATAAGAACTTAGGCCAGTTCTTATGTAGTCTCTTATGTAAGTTCTTACGTCATTTCTTGTGCAAGATCTTAGGAAAGATATTATTTAAGTTCTTAGACCAGACCGTAAACATAATAACTTCAGGAGGATCTTGCCTAAGGTTATCAACCAAGAATTTTTATAAGAACATACGTAAGATCTTATGTCATTTCTTATGTTAGGTCTCATGTAAGTTCTTATGTAAGATCTTATGTAAGTTCTTAAATGTATCCAAATAATACTACATTTTAACTCCTCTAAGGTCGGTTTTTTAGGAGATATTGATAAAATATGAAAATTAACATTTTAAGCTAAGTGTTCTGAAAAAAAAGATGTAGATCTCAATGAAATACAACTTTTGTCTGTACTACACTTCTCTCTAGGAAGTCAATTAAATGACCTACGTCGCAAAAATAACTAAATATAACTAAAAAGCCGTTTTTTACCCATAACAAGAAGAAATTGACATTTCACAACAGAGTAGTAAATACAAAAGTTGTAGATCGTAAAAAAATACAACTTTTTTGTGGCATACGTTTTACTTTACAATCTCATCCCCACGCTTTCATCAACGAAAATAGTTTTAAATTGTCCAAAAAATCGTTTTGTGTTACCTAATTTTTTAGTTTGACAGTTTAGAACAAAATTTTAATTACAAAAGTTGTAAAACTAAAAAAAATACACTTATTTTGTACTTAAAGTTTTTCCCTAAAGTGTTGTTGTAATGCTTTAAATGACTGAAGAAGAGGTATTTTCTATATTCTCTGTCCGTAGCTATGTAGCCCAATGCGAGTCTACTTGGATTCTATGTCATTTTTACGTCAATTGTAGGTTTGTACAATTTGGATTCCATGTTTATTCTGGATGTTTCATCAGCTCTATCCGTGGTCGAAGTTTAATACATCTGTCCATAAAATGCTTATGCATGGGTGCCAAATCGCTAAAATGTTCCCGTTGCCCATGCTGTTTTATTCAGAAGACGGAAGCGAGGCATGGCATAAACATCACAGACAAAATTTATTAACCCATGCAAGATAAGCTAGTCGAATAGAAAGGTTAACCGATGTTTTTACTAGATCTATTTATTTATCGGATCTCTTAATTTCGTTGATCAATATTAAAGAGAGCCAACAGGATGATGATAAAAAAAAATTGTTCACGACAGAAATGTTAGAGTATGTATAAAATATTTAGAACTATTTTTTATATGTACAAAAGAACTAAAAAAATTTATGTATTTCGTATTTTGATTGTAAATGAATGACGTTTTTATGACTGTCTTACTCAATGTTAATAAAATTATTAATATAAGAACGACTATCATTCACTAAGATCTTACCTGCAAATTACAACATTTTTAGATTGTGTATTTTCCTTCGCAAGATATTGCGTTTGTAATACTAAAAATACGAAATTACAAGCTATTAGGTTACATTAAATAAAATAAAACTTAATTTTTTTTAATTATAGTATTGTATGTTGTCAAATCAATCATGAAACAGCTGATTTAGGTTTTTATTTTCAATCCTGTTACACAAATTATTTATTTAAAGGTCATTTTAATAAATTAGAGCTTAGAATTGTACATTTTTAATTTCTGTATAGTTTTATTTTATTCGCTAGCATCTCAGATTTATGATTAAACAAAAATGTTTAAATTACCTCTATTTCTTCTCAAGATATTAATCAAATTCAAAATTTTACGCGATCAGGTTATGTTAAAGAAAATTAAACCTCATATTCCGTCATAATAGTATTGTATCTTTGAGAAATAATAATTTTAACAAAAATTCAGACTTTTATAAAAAATTTTTTTTTTAAATTATTGCTCTTTGGAGGTTACTCCTTTATTTGGAGGTTACGATTGTACTTTATGCAATTTTCTATAATTTTTTCTTGCTCGCTATCATCTTAGCTGTAAGCTCCATCAAGAATTTTTAAATTACCTTATTTCCTTCTCGAGATATTAGGTTTACAAGACTAAAAATTCAAAATTTCAGGCTTTTAGGTTATGTTAAAAAAAATTAAACTCAATATTTTGTAATAATAGTATTGTATCTTTTAGGCGTATTCATTTTAATTTAGCCTTTTTTTCAAATTTTGTTTGAAAAATTCTTTTTTTCGGAGGTTATTCCATTAATTTTGAGGTTAAGATTGTAAGTTATGAACTTCTTTATAATTTTTTCCTGTTTGCTATCATTTAAGCTGTATGCTCCAACAAGAATTTTTATATTGACCCATTTTCTTCTCGAGATATTAGATTTACACGATTAAAAATTCAAAATGTTAGGCTTTAAGGTTTTCGTCGTTATAGTGTCGTATCTTTCAGAAATGATCATTCTAACGGTAATTCATGCTTTTCTTATAAATTTTGTTCGAATAATTTTTTTTTTGGAGGTTATTCTATTAATTAGGAGGTTATAATTTCAAGTTCTTAAGTTTTTTATAATTTTTTATTGTTCGCTATCATCTCAGCTTCAAATTCCATCAAGATAATTTAATTACCTTATTTCGTTCTCGACATATTAGGTTTACAGGACTAAAAATTCAAGATTTGAGGCTTTTAGGTTATGTTAAAAAAAATTAAACCTAATATTTCGCCATAATAGTGTAGTATCTTTTCAAAATAATCATTCTAACGGTAATTCCAGCTTTTTTTCTAAATTTTGTTTAAATAATTTTTTTTTTTTGAGTTTATTCTATAATTTGGAGGTTTCAATTTCAAGTTCTAAGGTTCTCTATAATTTTTCATTGTTTGCTATCATCTTACCTTTAAGTTTCATCAAGACTTTTTTGATTATCTCTTTTCCTTCTTAAGATATTAGGTTTCTGACACTTAAAACTAGAAATTCGCCACTGTGCGTCCCTACTATCCGACGATAAACCGTACACGTCGTTACTTTTCGACGAAAGACCGTACACGCACTTGCGTTCCAACGAAAAACCGTACACGCCGCTAATTTCCAACGAAGAACCGTACAAGTAGCTACTTTCCGACAAAAAACCGTACACGCCTTTGCGTTTCGACGAAGGCTCGTGCACACCGATACTTTCTGACGAAAAACCGTACATGCCCTTGCGTTCCGACGAAGGATAGTACACGCCGCTACTATACGACAAATAGTCGTACATGATTTTGCGTTCCGACGTAAAATCGTATGGCACTACTTTTCGATAACAATTGAAATAATGCTGTATCGTTATATTTCATTTTTTACTGGTGCCATAGTTCTATTATTAAGTCGTGTTATCGAGCGATTTTTTATAGTGTAAATTCGATTAAATGATGTGCAAGAAATTCTTTCATAAATGTATGTTTTGGTACTGAAACAAAAGCATGGATATCGAGCAATCCAGAGCGCTTAGAGGCCTCGTTTGGTAATCAATAAATTGTTATTAACAAAATATTATACACTCAAACAAAGTTACCCAGAGCACTTACTGGCCTTTACTATTAATCAATAAATTATGATTCTCACAAGCACGTATACCAAGTACCCCAGAGTGCTTACTGACCTCGTTTTATCTGCTAATACATTGTTATTTATATCACAAAAATTAAAACCAGGTAACCGAGAGCACTTACTGACCTCGATTGATAAATAATTAATAAATTGTTATTAATACATGAGCACTTAGACCAAGCAACCCAGCTCTTATACTAAACTCGTTTGTTTTTTGCAAAATTATTATTCATCACCTCATAACTAAATCCAAGTAACTCAGAGCGCCTACTTGCCTCGTTTCTTGATATAAAAATTAATAACATAATCGCTTAAACCAAATTACTCAGAGCGTTCACTGGCTTACTTTGTTCACTGAAAACTTTTTTTTATGATATAAAAACGGAAACCAAGTGACTTAGAGTACTTACTGGTCTCGATTGTTTATTGAAACAATATTATTTATTACATGATAGCTCAAACCAAGTATCCCAGAGAACTTACTGGCCTTGTTCACTATACAAACAGTATTCATATAAAAAATAAAATTTATTACATAGGGTGCTTATTAGCCTCGTTATTAAAAAAATATCATTTATAAGATAAAAACTAACTCTCTACGACCCAGAACGCTAGTACGTCTAGTTTGTTTTTTCTAAAATTATAATTACTGCTAGAAATAATTAGTTTTCATGAACAAACGAAGCCAGTAAGCGCTCTGGATCACTTGGTTTTATTAATTATGTTATAAAAAATTTATTAATAATATTTAAAAATATAGTAATATGGCATATCTTGAACGAGAAGCAAGATATGTCGAAAATAACCATTTTTATAGGTTCTCGAAGGCAACAAAAACATCGCTGCGCACAAATATAGTTTTTGGTCCATATTAAAACATAACCTTAATCAATACTATTTGTACTGTATCATTATAAAATCAATGTTAAAATTTCTGAAAAACGATTATAGTGCCATTGGAGTATAATTAGAGATACGCAGAGCTGATTTTTCATAGCTGTATGAAAACATACTTAAAAAATTTGAAAGTATGCCATAGCTTGGACAGAAAGAATGATAGGTCTAGAATAATAATTTTAAGTGGTATTTCTAAAAGGAAAAAATATTATTGTGCATAAATAGTTAGGTTTAGGTAAATATTAAAACATAACCTAAATTATAACGTTTGATTGAACGTTACTGAAATGAAGGTAAAAAATGTGTAAAAATTATAGTACATACACCAGCCTTGCAAATTCGTAAAACTAAAATTTACAAGGGCCAAGTCTTGTCCTTTTTTGTTCCAGGATATTATTTGTATATTATTATACTTTTAAGTACTTGTACATTTTAACAGAATTATACTGATTGTACTCGTTTACGTAGTACTGTGTTCAAATCTCGTATAGTGTAGGTATTTTATAATATTACTTCAAAATGCTTTGTTGCTATTTTGCTGAAATTTTTACTATGCATTTGTCTCGCGGTATAAGTAATAGGATCGTATAAAATAACGTTAAATCTGTGTTGTAGTGATTATTTTATAACCATTTGACCATTACGTTTGCTAAGCATGTCTGTAGTTGATCGTAATTTGTCAAAATGTTAGAGAAAAATTGTCAGAAATATTATTAACAATGAAAATTGCTACGTACCAGTGCTGCCAGAAAAATCATTGTCCTTATTGATACTATTGGCACTTTAACTACACCGAAACGAAGTAAAAACGCGGTTTTTCAGAAAAAATTGACTGAAAATCGTCGAGCAAACAGCTTAATGAAAAAGCTATGTAATTTTAAGCGATATAATACAAAAATATTGTTGGTCGAGACACTTTTATTTCCGTACCAAAACATACATATATGTATGAAAGAGTTTCTTACACGCAATTTAATCGAATTTATACTTTAAAAAATCGCTTAATAACACTACCTAATGATAGAACTATGTCACCAGTAAATAATAAAAAATAACGATACAGCATTATTTTAATCGTTATCAAAAAGTAGTGCTATACATACGATTTAATGTCGGAACGCAAAGTCATGTACGACTATTCTTTGGATAGTAGCGGCGTGTACTGTCCTTCGTCGTAACGCAAGGGCATGTACGGTTTTTCGTCGGAAAGTATCGCTGTGTACTAGCCTTCGTCGGTACGCAAGGGCGTGTATGGTTCTTTGTTGGAAAGTAGCGGCGTGTACGGTTCTTCGTCGGATAGTAGCGACGTGTACGGTTTTTCGTTGGAACGCAAGTGCCTGTACGGTTTTTCGTTGGATGTTTTTATGGGTACGTTTCTTTGGCTGGGTCGTCGATATTGTAGGATACCACTGATTCAATATGATTATGTAGAAAAAACTGTCGAGTTTCTCCTGAAAAAAATAAATTTTGGTGACGATTAAAATTTTTTGACCAAGTCGTAAGTTTAAAAATGTTTTTAGCTGATGAAAGAAAACGACGAATTTTTTAAAATATCTACAAGTTCTAAAATTTTTCTCTTCCTTCTCGGCTAACGTTAATTCTGATAGTTATTTTACATTATTTTAAATCGCGCAGTACTTTTATGCTATACCTAACTGCTAACGAGTTTTTCCTGCTTATGAGCACTTAGTCGACAAACAAAAAGAATAGATATACTCTTTATCACATTCGTCCTTTACTGTTCACTTTAAATTCTCCGATTTTAATTGTAAGTTGTTTAGGAAATATCTATGGCAGCCAGAAGATTTGCTTTTTATATTAACAGTTTCAAAAATGTACGTAAAAAAAAACGATTTATGATCGTAAAAAAGAAAGAAGGAAGAAATTTGGTCTGCAACTACAAAACAGACCAAATAATCATACTAAAAAAAATTTTTTACATTTCTTTTTAAATATGATTTATTAACTACGTACATGGTCGTTGAGGGGGTTTCTGTACGTTTTTTTCAGTGAGTAAGTACATCATTAAATTAACTCCCGAACCTCCATAATGGTAAGTATGGAATTATCTTTAACTTTTCAGTACTGCACTTGAATAGATACGTATCCTCAAGAACTTTTTTTATCTTTTCTTCATTTTATAGTTTGTATCATGGTAATCGATTTGCTAATCTTGCATAGAAAAGTTTTATTGATCAACATCCGGTATAAAATGATAACTGTTACGGTGGTTTTTTCATGACTCTCGAGTCAAATGCGCGACTATCACATGAATTTTTATGATTACTGCTTACATTTAAACAATTATTAGTTAATATTGTTCATTGATTGAGTTACAGTACTCACACAAAATTTAACATCATAATGTTCAATAGAAAAGTTTCTTGTGATGGTTTTAAAAAATCGCGTTTAACCTCAAAATAGCAGCAATCGATGCTTTTAACATAGGCAATAACAATGTGTGCTGAGTAGGTATGCTATGCCGGTACTGGCTCATGCTGGTACTGGCACACCTACCCCCACCCGAGCCACCACCTGCTCGTGCTAATTTTTACCCCCTCCAGCTCGTGCTGTTGGACGAGAAAATTTTTACCCCCACCAATGCACTATGAAATCTTCAAATAGGGGCTCTCGCGCGCACTCTGTGCACTCGACTTCAGCTCTGCGTCGGAGTCTCTCAAGAGCAGGCGAGAGTCAAATGCCGCACAGGCTTTTTTATAAAACAGTCCTTGTAAGGACTGCAATATTTTAAAAGTAGAAACTATAAGTCCAACTTTTAAGCGGCTTGATACATTTAGTCATGTGCACTTTGAAATAGTGCTGTTAGTGTCTAGGTATGTCAGGTCCCTGGTGGCACAGCCGGTAGCACGACTGACAGTCATGCGGGAGGCCGCGGTTCGAGACCGATGTGCATCAACAACAGTTACTTCCCATCCGCTTGGAAGATAGCGAAAATTCTCCCTTTACTCAAAAAAGGCAAACCAGCAGACAGCGTTTCCAGTTACAGGCCAATCCGTCTCACCTTGTCAATCAGTAAAGTATTTGAAATAATAGTCAATAAAACCCTCCGGCACTTTTCAAATAGTCACAAAATAATACCGGATAGCCAATTCGGCTTCAAACATAAACATTCCACCATCCACGCTATTCATAAAATCACTAATGATATTAACTTCCAACTACATAACAATGAAACAGTAGGCGCATGCCTAATAGATCTCGAAAGAGCTTTTGACTCTGTGTGGATCAGGGGGCTTTTATACATCCTCGACCTTCAAAAGTTCCCAGCATGCTTTATTCAACTAATATGGAGCATGACTTGTGACAGGAAATTTATTACCTGGAATGGTAACCTTACCTTATCTATAACTTTCGACATCATTGAAGGCCTAATGCAGGGTACGGTCAACTCACCCGAGTTATTGAATATCTTCACCCATACCATTCCCACACTGTACAAACTAAACAACAACAATAACACCTATGTGGCCACCTTTGCTGATGATCTAATTATAATGATAGCTGACAAGCATCCATTCATCGTCCAAATAAAACTTTAAACCCTCGTTAACAAAATCAATAACAACTATCTATTATGGAACCTTAAAATTAACCCTGACAAATCAGAAACCATCCTCTTCCATAGACCTCTAAGATTCCTTGGCAAACGCATCCGCAATAAAATAGATTCTTTTAAAATACACATAATCCAAAATAATACAAAACTCGCAATAGATCACAAAAAAAACGTTAATTATCTCGGGGCTCAGCTGGACCACTTTCTCAAGCTCACTCCTCACATCCTGCTTCAACTTAAAAAAGATAAAAAAGCCTTTAAGGATAACTCTCGGTATTTCTTTAATAAGACACTCATTTCACGAGCAAAATGTATATGCTACCAACTTCTCATAAGACCACTCATCACCTACGCGTCACCCGTCTGGTGGAACATGAGCACCTCTGTCGTCGAGAA
>JAPYYV010008724.1:0-40370 GCA_030522625.1 Copidosoma aretas | reverse complement strand
ACATGGGGAAAAAAGAATCGTGTTACTCTTCGTTGAGGGCCTCGATATAATGTTGCAGCTCCAATACAAAAAAGGCGCCAATCAATGACTCGCCCGGGGTGCCTAGGTGGCTAAGGCCGGCACTGCTTAGAGTTTACAGAAATCCAGAGACAAAAGTGTCAACAGAAGATGGATCAGAATCATTAGAAAGTCGAAGACAAGTACAATATACAGAGGTCAGGGGATGATTTCATACGAAGACAGAAATTTAGAAATATCGACGTTCAATAGTTTCGAAAATACGAGAATATAGACAGCTCACAGATATCAAAAGGATAAGACATTAGGACAAAGAAATATAGAGGCATTAGTATTAGGACAGATACAATCCAACGTATAATGGTACAATTACAATTTCCAATACTGATGCGAGGACAAAAAGATGTATACTCAGCAGCAGCTTGAAGTTGGAGATGAAGATACAACGATACGGGGAAAGAAAAGACAGTTTCATAAATTTTAAACAGAGATGTGAGAATAAAATATCAGAGTGACGGGGACGCTGAGTGATAAATGAGAAACAATCGTACGAGGATAAATATGAAGCGAATGAGTTGAATGGGGTGGAGACATAACGGTTCGGAGATGAAAACAGACGGGAGCTGAAGTTGAGCAGTTTAGGATATCTTTCGAGGATTCCGTTGATAACGGAGAGTCGATGCGATTGCACACGAGCAGGAGAGCAACGAACGGACGCTCGTTCGCCAAAACGGGTAACCGAGTACTCATACGTATACATACATGCGCCAAAAACTGCCGGGTACAACAATAGAGTGCAGAGTGTGTTCCGCGAAATATCGTCCGTGCGCAATTATCGCGCTATGGGGAGCAACTTTCTACCCGAGCCGCTACCGCTTTCGGTGCCCCCCTCCCTGAAGCGCACCGGACCGCACTCGGAGAGCAAGCGCTAAAAATCGTAAATTAGGTAGGATCGATATTCGTCCGTTTGTTGTGCGCGGCCGTGCATGTTATCTCGCTTTCCTCCCGCACACACGCACGCACACACAGACGCGCGATTCGTGTGCTCTCGTGCTAATGTTACAGTCGCGTGCATATTATGTACAAGGCTGGATGTATAACGAGCGACCGTACGGTATCAAAACTGTAATCAACGGGTATATGAGGATCGAGACCGCGCCCCCGTTGATTTTCCGCATTGCCCGCGTGCGGTGTCGTGTTATCATCATTATTACTGGAACACACCCCGCGGAGATGCCGAGTGGCGCAACGTTGTTTTTTCTATCGAACCCGTATTCAGGTCGGAAAACCCCCAATAGATCAGAGATGCGGGAATCCGCGCAACCTATTATTTTCAAATTCAGGAAAAAATGTTTTGGACTACCATCGACACACGCATAATTCTGTATGCAATGTATAGGCTTGTGTGGCATGATAAGCCGTTGCCACCGACTTGTTGAGGTGTTTTATTTTGCGTGACACGCGTGTAAAGATAGATAGACAGTCTCGGCCTTTTGGGTGGAGTGTACTATGTTTCTGGAAATCGTGTTGTTTTTTTTCTCCGTCGCAGTATAGGTTTCGTTTCTAAATGTATGTGGAATAAAGCACTGGTCTCCATAAGTATAGATCGAACCAATAAGAATAAAAAAATAGGAACTCTTTTAGTTGCCTGAGAAAAAACAAAGAAAAACAGTTGCCAAAATCTCAAATGGTTCAAGGCTTTTTACTTTTCATCCGAGAGAGAATTGTGAAATGACAAAATTACATTACCCTGTAGTGATACTGCACGATCAGGTATTTTGTACACTCTTAAACTGAATTAGTAAGATTCCACCGATTAAAACAGTTCGAATTCAGTCACTGCGGCGAATCAGTGGAACCGGTTGACTGAAAAATCAGTGAATATATAGTTTCATCATTGTTCCATTGATTAAATCACTGAATTTTTCACAGGTTTGTTTCAAGAGAGCACACCGATACACGAAAATATACACATATCGTCGGTTGGGAGGAGTAGCGTACCAATTCGAAAAAGCGCTAAAAAACGTACCAATTAGAAAAAGGGCTAAAAAACGTACCAATTCGAAAAAGCGCTAAAAAACGTACCAATTCGAAAAAGCGCTAAAAAACGTACCAATTTAAAAAAGCGCTAAAAAATGTACCAATTAGAAAAAGGGCTACAAACGTACCAATTCAAAAAAGCGCTAAAAAACGTACCAATTCGAAAAAGCGCTAAAAAACGTACCAATTAGAAAAAGGGCTAAAAAACGTACCACTCGACCGAATTGGTACATTTCTTAGCGCTTTTTTCGAATTGGTACGTTTTTGGCGCTCATTCAAATTGGTACGTTTCTCAGCGCTTTTTCGAATCGGTACCTTATTCCTCCCAACCGACGATATAATAAACAATCCAATACCCCGAGGCACCCTCCGATCAATCGTTCGCGCGCAGGAGCCCACATTGCATTACTCGCGTGGGATGCCGGGCGCTATGGGGACAAAAGCTCTCAAAAGACGATCGACCGCCGCCCGAGCGAGAGCACGACGAGCCTCCGTAACGAGAGGTCATACATCCACCGCCGATTCCTCCCGCGACCCAAGCTCGATCGTCCACTCGCGCGGCAGGCTTACGCAAAACTCGTGGGCGGTTATTGCGCGCGCGCTCGTAACGGTCAGCCGGCACGTTTTCACGCGAGCGCATACGCGGAGACTCCATGTAGCAGAAGTTTTTGCGACGAGACGAGCGTTTTCGATCGAGTCGGGAAAACGAATCCAGAGAGAAGACTCGAGTAGTTTCCGCGGACGCAGCGGAGAAAGTTGCGCTCGGCGCCTCGAGGTGCACGTAAATATTATACGCGGGGCATGCCGTCGATCATCCCTCGAACGCGCGCGCGACGCGTTCGTATTTTCCGGGAAATCTCGGCGCGATGAACTTCTCGCGAGTTTGCCGTGCGCTCGGTCGATCGATTTCGGGGAATGTACCGCTCGACTGCGGAAAATCAACAATACGTATATACATGTACGAATCGTAAGCGCGTCCTACGGTTGTTGCGAATCGTTTTGTATTCGCGCCGGGCGATGCCAAAGTGCGCACGACCGACGAGAGTGTTGCAACGATGCAGCAGCTCTTTCGAAACTTCGAACAAAGACTCGGCGGTTTATGTTTCATTGTTGTCCTCGTCGACGTCCATCGGCCTGATAGCCGGATCGCACGTTTACTCCTAATAAACAAACATCGAATGAATCAGCTGTGGGTCATGAACGTGTGCGGCAGCAGATCGGTCGGAAACGTCGACCGTTGCGTGTGCGTGGAAGTAACTTGTCTTTACAATTACGATGAACCTACGGGCAAAGACAAATTTACAACTGAGTACGGTGATAAGAGCACGAACCAATGGTTGTTTGTCGTTTGAGAGCTTTTTTTACATTGTCCACACACATTTTTTTAAATACGCACGAGCAGATCCACCCCCGTACGTGATTTTTGATTCATCAAAGCGTACGGAGCATTTTTTTCTCATACAACGCGATCCAGCAAGAAACCGACGATCGCTTGAATCATCGATCGACCGATGCCCTTCGAGATTCCCAAGGCCTTTCGGACCATCACAGACTCGGGTGAATCATGCTCCGATGGGAGATGAGAATGTACAAACAAGGGTGTACTCCCCACAGGAAAAATCTGACCTGTTGAATAATACACGCAGACGATCCATTCCCACAACTGAGGATCCACAAAAACCACAGAGCGCTCGACTAAATGCGATTCCACTGTTACACGGCAGAGTCGAAAAACCGATCGCGAATCGACGGAACATTCCAGGCGTACCTGTGCACACACACACACACACACACACGAGCTGGAATAAATAATCGATCCGGAAGGTAGCCTAACGGTATATTCCTGCACCACGCTTATATACACACGGAGTTTAGGGGCCGCGAATACACCCGAGAGAAAAGAAAACGACTGTTGTACGCCACACACGTATGTACAACGTAACATACGATGGACGTGTACAGCGTCGAGGCGAGTTGCGACCTTGCGAGCGTGACAGGGCAATGCCGAGGCGGTGGCCGCGCTTAAAGGGTGCGCACACGTGTGTGCGCTGCAGGCAAGGATGTTCGTGTTTACTCCCGTTTTAGCGCATCTCGGTCGTGCCGATGGATTTTTTTTTCTTTTTTTTTCCTCTCCTACACCCGACGTTGTTAGCGGCCGTAAATTGCGCCGCTGGGCTGGTGCGTAAGTATACCTGCCGGCGGTGAGTGGGTTTGTATCGTTGGAAGAGGACGTGGGAGGAAGGGGTTATGTTTGGAAATTCAGCTTCGCCGTTGAACACTTGTTCTCGAATCTAAGATTTGAGTGTTCTTTGATGTTCGATTTTAAGTCGACTTACGAGATTCCATCAAATTTCGTTGATTAAAAGAGGAGAAAAGTTTGCAACGGCAAGAAAAAGTGCGCGAGGGAGAGGTTATGTTGATCGTGAGCAATTTTTGCTACTGCAACGTTTTCTTCTCTTGTACCAAACGAAATCGGATGACATTGAGTAAGTCGGCTTTAACGTATATGAGCGTTGAAAAAATGTTTTTAAGTGAAGCTGCATTGTCAAACATAACCTTTTCCTTTCACCTTCTCTTGAGGTGGATTCTTGTAAAGAGTGGATTTTTCGAGCTAGGTCGGGATTGTGGACAAGAATTTTGAAAAGTGTAGTTTTTGTAGTTGTAAAACCGAGGAATTTCACATGCAAGTATTTTTGGGGAAAAATGTACAGGAGGTTATCCTAGAAATTTTAAGACTATAGTGTGCTAGCTAGAAGCTTCTATTCGTTTAAAGAGATAGGATGCTCTTCTTCGCAGGTATAGATCTTTCATTTTAACCATAGCCCGAATTTTCGAGAATACCTTTGAGCTCCTAGTGGAAGTAATCTTTTAATTTATACGCCAGACAACGCTTGAGTATATTATCTAGTGCATCTTTGAAGAAGAAAAGCGTATGGATAATTGACCTCCGGAACGCTGATCTTGATAAAAGTTCGAGGAGTTATTCTGCATGGATGAAAAATAAATATAAGCGCGTATTTTTCATTTTCGTTCGTTCGAACTTTTAACGCGAGATATCGAGGGTACTTTTAGCTCTTTTCAAGAGCTTGCTGAGTTGAAAATACTCTCAATAATTCAAAAGGTAGTGTAGTATCGAAAAAACGCTGGCGCTCAAAATGTATTTGCTCTCCCACGTTATAAAAGTTGATGTAAATTATTCATCACTTTTGCAAACTTTGTCTTCCAATAGATTTGCTTTATTATTACTGTATTGGTGTAAGATTCTAATACTGCAAGTCCAGCTCAAAAATGTAAAACATTTCCCTCGATAAAATATTCTTCCATCGAAGTATAAACTCTTCAAAATGAAGTATTTTTCTGTTTCATTAACTTTTACTAATCTTTTATCAAGATGAATTTTTGCATCCCAAAGAACGTTTAACCATCCCTCTAATAGTGATTCCACAACCTTTCATCAGTGTTTGAGTTAATGTTTCTTGCAAAAGTCGATTTTGAACATTTTTTTATCCGAAACACATATTTTTCAGATGTTTATCTGTTGAATCGATTGATAGTTTCGTAAGATCGCACGAAACATGAATAAAAAGTCGCATATACTTTACGCCCATTCAAAGAAGAATGTTTTTGAACACCTTACTTTGATCCCCCGTACACGATAAAATATACGTCTGCGCATCAAGTTTTTAACAAAGCTTTATTTTCGACACACACAAAGCAATTTTCCGACGAGGAAGTATTACCATCCATTGAACAACTCAGTCGCGTTCGAGACACACAAAGAGGCTACAGAGCCATGTCGGCAGTTTCTTTTTCCTACGGTTCATCAGGATTTCTCAACTCGTAGCCTCGCGACCTATTTGAGCGTAACACGCGAATGACAAGAATATTAATTGACAATTTTTGTGGAAAAAAAAGATGATGAAGAATATCTGTTCTCTTCCGGAAGACTGTAGCGAGATGATCATAATTCAAAACGAGGTGACGCAGGAAAAGTGCATTGCGCCACGTGCAGCCAACACTCCCCGAACGCTCACTCGGCTCTCCGCTGCACGTGTATACACGCACACCCAGAGGAGAACGAAACAAGACGGATCGTCTTTTCCAGACTCTTTCTCAACTCTCTCTATAATGGCAAAGACAAAACAAGTGCATCGGCCGTGCACACGCGCGTGTATGGTGGCACAGCCCACAAACCTCCATTGCTGCAGGGGGAGGAAAGAAGAAGCGTGCGAGAGAAAGAGAGAAAGAGAGATGGGATCATCTCGTGATTTCATAACCATGCGACGCTTCTCCGGGGCGTGCATGAGAAATCCTGCGGAAAAATTGATCCTCGACGCGCTCAAGGTTGTTAAAAAGACGGTGTGGGTATACACTTGTGGGCTGGGAGATTTTTATATTTCACGTGCGTTCAAAGATGCGGAAAAAATTGTCGTCACGCAAAAAGTCAGGTGCGGATTTTTCGGAGGGTATTTTTGTTCGCCGCGCCATGATTGTACTGCTTGGATATGATTTTAATACGGTCGAATGGCTCACGAGATCGAAAAAAAAAAACATGATACGAATTCGATTGGCTGCTTGTTTATAACCTCGTAAAATCTTGAGTAAAGGCATTATTTTTTATTTTCACATGAATGCATTTTGTTTATGTTTATGTACCAGTGCAGAAAATAAACTCTCTGTTGTCTTAACTTTGATATTTCGAAGTAAATCTCGTTGGCTCGGTCGATTCTTGGGGCAGTCGAAATCGGAAAGCGATAAATATTAATTACATGCGCATTTTTCGGTTGACGTCATGTCAACAATTTAATTTTTTCAAGTAAAGGATCTTCCCATGATATGAAGTTATTTCAATAATATTGAATTCTAGGAATTACTTGCATCAATTATTTACAAACGCAAATTTTGCGAGAAGTACAACTTTTTTCAAGAGTTATGTTTTTGAAATTCTAAGAAACTTGTACTCGAAAACTGTTGCTTTCTATTAAATATTAAACCCATAAGTGTAAAAGAGGGAGACATGCCGTATTTATTTCACGTTCGTTTTTTGTTCTCATATGCCTGGAAGCACGTAAAAGATGAATATCTCTTTCTCTTTAGGGTGTGTCTCGAAAAAACATTTTTCTTATTTTACGAAACTCCTAGCTAGAGATTTTTCATGGAATCACTCGTATTATCTCTCTGGAGTAGTATAAGCACTTGCGGCTCTGTAGCACGAGACTCTTTCTCTTTTCCTTTTGCGGATCGTCCCATAGCCACGTTCTCTCCGACTAACCGTTAATCCACTGATTTTCCTAATGCTTAAAGTACTATTAAGATTTTAACGTTATGTTTTTCTGATACACTTCCTTTTGACATTCTTTTCTGTCTGTAGATGACAAGATTTATTATTTTATTGATTATTTGTGTATTTTAAATTATAGAATTATAATAAATATCAAGTTAGGTCACTACAACTTATCTGTCCGGCTCTGGCTAGTCTTACCTCACTCGACTGTTTTTATGATGCACTTCTTTTTGACATCCTTTTCTGTCTGCAGATGGCAAGATTTATTGTTTTATTGATTATTTGTGTATTTTCAATTATAGAATTCTAATACAAATTAAGTTGGCTCACTATATGATTTCGATCTCTGTCCGTCTCTAGCTAGTCTTACCTTACTCGACTGTTTTTACTCAACTATGCAAACGCTGAACTTTTCAAATAAAATTAAGATTTAAATTCGTTTTGAATTATAAAAGATTAGTTCAAACACTTCTGTTGGTAAAGTTATTATAAAATTATTTTTTATTGTACACGTGGTTGAGAAAAATGAGGATCATTAATGGTGGATGTTGCAAGAAAGAATCAAACTGCTTGATTTTTATGACTATTTTTATTAGTCTTGTATTATACAATAAAAATCCTTCTATACTTTCTAGTTTATCATCAGAAGAGTTTTTTTTATATTATTTCTCGACTTTTTTTCCATCCATGGCAAATAATCTTCCATTAGAGTCTCTTTTTGAAAATAGACAAACGGTAAACTCGGATGGCGAATCGAAAGTTGTCTGGAGTTTAAAGAGAACGGATGTCGACTGGACGGCACGGATGACGTTATATTATTTTATAGCCGGAGTAGTCGTTGAAAAAATGCACTCTAGAAAGTAGCGCTTGATTCACTTTTGATTGGCTGTGGGCTGCCCTTATTTTATTTTGCTTTTAAGCTGATGAGAAAATAAACGGATGGATCAGCGTTTGGAATTACTTATGATTATGAAGATATCCAGCGTTGAATCGAAATTTGACACTTGTATGCTGTTGGTTCAGTGTAAGATTCCGGGATCTAAAGACGGCGCATTTTGTATTAGGACTTTTGCTTAACTCCCAAAAACCCAAGTGCAAAGCAAAAAATGTACAACCATCACAGGGAAAATGAAAAAATCAACAGTCGCGTGACAAGCCGTCTCGTCTCAAAAATCAATTAAAAAAAACTTCCACGAACGTTCTCAAAACGTTGAGAGACAAGAAAATTTTCGCGAAACGCCCAAATACCTTTTAGAAACGTTGAAGGTGCTCAGGATCCCTTGCGCATGGTTTTTCTCGCGAACGGTGCGCCAATTCTTTTCCCCCATACTCAAAACCGCCTCGTACTTTGCTCTCAACGTTTCGAAAACGTTTTCCAAACGTTACGCGCGCTCAGGGACACCATCGAAAAATCCGCGCGAAGAGCGTTTCGTCCGAAACGACAGTGTTGAACAAACGTTGCATCCGAAAACAAATGCACACCGCCCCCCCCCCCCCCCCCCCAGAACCAAACGAAAAAATCCAACGCCCCTCTCACCGCGCGGCAACATTGTCATTGCAGGTCCGGCGCCTCGTCGAACGGCTGCACGCCGAGCCCGACCTCATCCTCGGTGGCCCCAGCCCTGGCCAACGGCAACGGCAGCATGGCCAGCAGCAACAGCAGCAACAGCAGCAACGCCAGCGGCACGACGACGACGGGCGGCGGGGCGGGGGTCAGCGGCGGCGGCGGGGGCGGGGCCCGCATGGCCGTGATCGGCGTGACGCGCAACGTCAAGCTGCGGCGCAGGGGCGCCTCGGGCTTCGGGTTCTCGTTGAGGGGCGGCAGGGAGTACGCGGCCGGGTTTTACGTGAGCGACGTCGTGCCCGGCGGCGAGGCCCACCGCAACGGGCTCAGGGTGAGTCGAATCGTCCGTGCGTGTGCGCGCGGAGGGGGGATCTTTCTCTTCGCGCGCGGGTCTGGCTCTTTGGGGGGAAGATGGGAAGGGGGGCCGATGGGAAAGAAGAGCAGGGGGGTCGAGAGAGGCAAGGAGCTTACGCGGGTTCCAGGGCGGGTTGGTTGGGAGGGTCGCTTTCCAGGAGATAAGGGGTCGGAGAGAAAGAGGGTATTATTGTTACTTTCTTTTTTGCCCCTTCTTCGCGTGTAAAGGCGCTTTAAGAGTCAAGGGTTTGGGTATACCGCGGTGTGTCATATGAGCTCTTCATTTTCTTGCTTCATAACAGCTGCCGGTAATTGGGCGCGATTTTCGTTATTATTTTTTTTTCTTTGTTCCGTGCGGTAAGTGAGTGTGGTTTTTAGCGTGAATTCGTTACCTTTTTTAATAGCCAGGTCCTTCGAATAACTGTGCGAATGATGGTGTAAGCTCTGGATCAATATTCGTAGATCCCGAAAGTCACAGTGACAGTTTTTCCAAACAAGAGTGCTTTATATATTATTACCAGGGCAAAGAGTGTAACCATACACGTAAAATCACTGTTGTTTGTAAAAAAAAATGAGATTTTGGCATAAATTTGGCTATTGTTAGTTTATTTTCAGACTAAGTCAGGTAATTTTTATAAAATTAAGCTTGGATTTTGGAAAAAACTTTAATTTTATGCTGGTTTATTCAAGAAAGATATTGAAAATACGATTTTTTTTCATCACGATTTTTATTGCCAGTATCGTCCCAACCATCCAAATTCAAATGGTTTTTAAGTAATGAAAAAATCGTTTCACGGAAGCTAACGTTTTCAGTTGATATTTCGGGACGAATTATTAAACACAAAGTTTTGTAGATTTTAAAAGCATGCAACACTTTCAGTAAGAATATCATGCGTGACGCGTAATTTTAACTTTTGCTCTAGTGATAAGTAAATGTATCGGTCATACCTTATGCAAAAACAGAGTTTTTTTTATACATTAAGTCGCCTGTTAATTCACAAGTTTCTGAAATTATTGATTCTAAGAACTTTCGCTGCATCCGCCCTGATTATTAAAGCATCGATGGTTAACAAAAACATTCATTTTTTTTCATTTTTTTTTTTTTGTTCAGGTTGGCGATCAAATACTTCGCGTGAACGGATACCCCGTCGAAGATGCCGTTCACCAAGAAGTCGCGCTTCTCGCGAAAAACCAGCAAGTGCTCGTACTTAAAATCAGAAGTAAGATTGCGCTCCACACGTATCCATTAATTACACGCACAGCAGTGAAAAAACTAACGATCGAACGTTCTTGTTTCAGGCGTTGGAATGATACCAGTCAAAGAGTGGGTTTGAAAATTTGATCCGTACCTCGGTTTTTCGTGAGAAAGGTGAAAAATTTAATTCTTTTCCTCAAATGTGCAGTAATCCGAATGACCCGGTCACGTGGCACATGGTGCAGCAACAACAGCAGCAGCTTCAGTTCGGCGACGCCGTGAGCAACGAGATCCGCATTCGAGTGCTCTTGGGCGAGAAGGGCAGGCTCGGCTGCGGCGTCTGCAGGGGCCTCGTGCCCGGCCTCACAGTCCAGGTATTTTTACTGTTCTCGTACAAATTAAAATACTCCATGGCAAAATGTTTCAATAATAAGGATGTAAACAGTACTTCATAATTTTTTAGCATTTTTCATTCTATAAGTTGAATCACGTGATAAATGTTTTTCAAAAATAAAACAATTCTCCATCTTAAAAAGGAGAATAATTTCGAACGAAACCCTTTATTCGTGATGTGATTGGCTAGAGTGGAGATCACGTGATTCCCATTCAAACGACGTTCGCGGGTTGTATAAATAATTATCATCAACGTCTTTCAAACAGTGAACCCATACGTTGATTCAAGAAAAATCTATGATTCGATCTTTTTCAATAAAAATCTTGGAAATAATTTTATCATGTTTGATGAAATTTCGGGGTTTGGCGCGCGGAGCGCGCAGGGGGCGGAGCCTCCTAGTAAAAAAAAAAAAAAAAACATGGTAAACAAAACTTTCTATTTAACAGTAATACGAGCAGAAAAAACGAAAAAACTAGTCTGTTTGCAAAAAATCCATCAAAGAAACGATGAGACTCGATTGATTATGTACGTGTATGAATAAAACTGAGGCAATCACGTTAACGCTATCATTGGCATGAATAATTCCCCGACTCGTGAATAATTTCACGAGACTTATTCAATTTACCGCGACGAAAAGCTAAAAAAACTATTGTTTCGTTCATCAAAAAATCCATGAGATAAAAATCGAAGACACCAGCGGTGACGGAGGATTTTTGAAAACTAAGTAAAACAAGCCCGAAAATCCACGTCGGCGCGTCAGCACGAGCAAACTAAAACCGCACATCCCAAAACCCCACGGCAGGGCACTCGAGAGGGCGGACCGGCGCGAGCGGCGGGCCTGAAAACCGGGGACATAATAATCTGGTGCAACGGCGTGAGCCTGGCCGACCTGCCGTTCGAGCGGGCGATCGAGGTGATGCGCAACGCGGCGGTGCTGGACCTCGTGGTCAACCGGCCCCTGGTCAACCACGTGTACGACTGTCCGGAATCGTTGTGGATCCAGCGCGGCTCCGGCGGCCGCGACTCCGAGTCGCCGAGTCCCGTCGCGCCGCCCGCGCAGCACCCGGCCTCGCCGCAGCACCACAGGTCGTCGTCCGATCCGAGATACGGACAGCCGCCGTGCAACCGGAACGGACGGTGAGTTTCTTGTTTTTTTCTCTCGTTTTCGTTTTCGAAGTGAAACACCGATGTGCGCGCGCTGGGAAAAAAATCCCGGAACCACCGTCGTCTGGTCGTCCGGGGAATATTTTTTGCCCGGACGATGGTTTCTCACCGTGATCACGATGATTTTTACCGCTTGCCTCCGAATGACAGTTTCAGCGCGATGTTTTTCATAAAGTTTTTTTCCGCGCGATGCTGCTAGTAGACGGGTGTATTGTCCTGGACAAGGTTGTAGATTCTGCACCTGGTTTCGACTTTTCACTGAGTGCTGCCTTTTACCACGTTCCCTCTTGGACGTTGAAGCACCATATTGTGGGATCGACTCGATATCGCGGAGAAAATTTGAAGATGCGTGACAGCTGATTTTCTTGCGAGAACAGCGCTGTCCTGTATTTCAAAGGTCGTTTCTCGAGATCATTTTTGTTTCCCCTTCCTTCGATCGCATTTCATCTTGCCGTCGGTGAAAAACAGGATGTACAGAAAATTTAAGCTCCCATGAAAGATACAAAATTTTGTCGGATGCAGGATGTATCAATTTTGAAATACTTTGGAATAAAGAGATCGGTCGATACTTTACGAACCAAAAAAGAGAAGCTCTTGTACAATGCTTATCCATTGAAAAAAATATTTTTTTTTTACCTGTACGAGCGTTAAAAATTTTTTTTTAATTTTCTGATTACAGCCAGATTACTTGACCGATCGCTTTCGTCCATTCCACAATAATGCTTGTGTGGTGATTCATGATGTTTGTAATGTCTGTTCAATCCCACGATTTCTCGATCGCGTTAATCAGGAACGTTGCAATAGTTCTACCCAAAACAAAACGAATCACCGACCCGTATTCCCAGTCCGCAAAATGTCTTCGTTTGTACCAACTCAAACACAATTACATTCCAAAAGCCACTTTGAAAAACAAGACCGTCGTAAACTGCAGGATCTCCCGAAAACCGTCATTCCAGCCACGCGATTACCCACAATATTCCGGTAGTCGGGCACGCGCGCGCCTTGACACCGAAAAACGCCAAATTAGACACGCTCGCCGCTCGCGGAGCCGAAAAGTTGAACGAGCACGTTCCGCCAAATTGGCCTGCGTGCTCTTTTCGAAATTAACTCCCGGCGTCGTCGGAGCTGCAGATGAACACGTTCCCCCTTCTCTATCCCTCCACGAGCGTGCAGAGGATAATCCCGTCGCTTTGCACGAAGCCGCGAACGAAAGTAAAAGCCGCAGCGAGTCGGGCGACGACTCGGGGCGAACAATGTTGTTCCGACAAAAGGATTCCAAACGAAATGGAAAAAAAGGCATCGGCCAGCGTCATGCGAACGGAGCCATGCATTTTTTCGCGCTCTGTGTATAATAAGTGCATAATGTAAGCGGGGAGGGGGGCAAAAAAGGGCCCCGGCCGGTGAAAGTGACGGCAGTACCCGCGAAATCATAAGCGGACGAGAGGAGGATTCGCGTCTGTTCCTTTCTCGTCGGGTATAATACAAGCGTTCTGTAGTAGGCGGCGCAAAGCCGGCATCATCAGCAAAGAGTTGTATCGAGTGATGATGGCGTCGTCGACTGCGAGGTTAGGTTGATCCGTAATTTTTTTTTTTGAACAAGGTAAAGGTACATCGATGCCGGAACGGTTTTTGGTTGAATTATTTTATGAAATTTGAATTGATGCGTATCGTAAAAAATGTTTAATGGTCATCGATGTAGGAACAAAGGCAGATACGCCTTTACGCGATTAATTAATTTATTTATTTCAATAAAGTGTTTAATCCAATTACCGTTTTATAAAGTAAATTGACCGCACAACCTTACCGATAAATAATTCCATGCAATAGTGTCTCATGTTTGATTTACTGAAAATTTTTTTTTAATAATAAATTATGAAAATTGACAACCTATAGTTGTGTAGACAACACGAAACATTATTGAAAACGCACGTCCCGGTGCAGGCAAAAGGTACAAGTCATTTAAACGGAATATCTGTGTTTCACCAACCAAGCATCCAATAATTCAGGTTATGTTTTTTATTTTGGTGCATATGATGAAACCAGTGTGATTAAAAAAAAATGTTATCAGTGTAATGAAATAAAAATTGCTGAGTAGTCTTATTCATAAAATATAATAAAACACTATTTTGACAGAACTGTCTGTTTCGGCATCGGTACTTTTACCTGAACCATTGTTGATTATTATAATTCGATATATTCTTAAAAACGTTTGCATCAAAAAATTGTCTAAAAGTATTACGAAATTTTGACATAATGCAGAACACGAATACAACTTTATTATCATCTAGACGTATAAGTATTTTAGATTATTTCGAAATTAAAAGGAGCACATAAAAAACCCAGTCATTTTTTTCTAATAAATCTACTACATACTAGTTTTTTTTTTTTAAAAGTGGCACGAATAATTTTCGTTCTTATTCAACAAAACGTATCTTTTTGTTTCTGTGCTTTTTAAACGACTTACTCATAGGTTTTAAAAAAGCGTTTAATATTTTTATTTCCGTACGTGACAGCTTTGCTTAAGATTTCGTGGCGCGCGTGTAAAGATTACTTGTTGAATGGGAGATTCGATTTTCATACAGCGTTTCGGCACCAACTATACCTCAATGGCCGAATAAACGTACAAATACTCGGTCGTTGGGAAAAATTCGAATACCGCGCGCATAAACTCGCTAATTATTCATTCATTTTTTACTCCCGACATGACGCCTGGCGCAAAAAGCGTCCGCTCCTCCGTTTAGCACCTGGGAAAATTAGAAAGCACCTGCGCGCGCGGCGTTCGATTCTCATGAGGCGCGGCTTACGTAAAGTTCCACGCGTGCATGTACAGGCTCGAGGAATGGCTGTTTTGAAGAGACGGAGAGAGAGAGAGGGAGAAGAGGTTCAATTTGTTTTCGCGGTTTTCATTGCACCTCCTCGGGTTACCTAAGGATCGCAATAGCCCCCACACTAGCCCGTCGCGCATTGTTGCGTCGGAGAGATTCACTTTCGCGTCAATCAAATTTTTCATTCGCAATGAAAATCCACTGCGAGTGTTTGATGATGCTTCCCAAGGAGAGAGCGATGGTGAAACGCAGCAGTAGCACCGTAAGAGAGAGAAGGCAGTTAGGAATGTATATTTGAGAGAAATAATTTTTTCCGTTTTTTTATATCGTTTCAGAAACTGCTGCCCACCAAATGGCTCGGGTCCATCGGATTGGGGTCACATGGAACAGGTTCGTCCAGTTTTTGTTACGCCATTCATTGTTACACTTTTGTGGGTCCATTTAACTGCAGTGATTCGTATATACGTATATGCACAATGCACGTTCGTATAAGTACCATATATACTTACGGGTGCCAAAGTGCGAGTAATGAATTTACATAAGTTGGGAGATCGCATCTAATATGCACAAGCCTGAACAACGTACGCGCTCGTTTGCAATGCAAAGAGCACAGTAATTATTTGAAGCCGTAAAAATTAATTTTTCTTTCACATGCACAATGGACGGATACGGCGAATCAGGGTGAATGTCTGTACGGGAACTTTCCTGTTCGCTTATGACTTGGTTATAGATGAATTAACGTCTTGCCTGGCGTTAATTGAAAACTTTGCTATTGTCATTGATTTCTTACAGTGTAAATGAGAACACTTCTTTTTCGATAAATATTCACTGCTGACTTACATACGATGAGCATGAATGTATTGCTGTAAGATACAGGGAGCTTTCCGAAAAATAATCAAAATGACCATAATTTTATCTTGTTTGATAAATGTCTTTGTTGATAAATAAAATGATAGGAAAGAGAGGTCCAAGGTCCCATACATATTTTTTTGGACCTCGAGGGTCCTTGGAACGTGTTTTTTTTTCTTGCATACCAACCAACAAAACAATCCGAAAAAAATTTATTAGTATACTGCAGCGAGTCAAAAGGATCAATGGTTAATATTACCCTAAAAAAATTGTTTTCACTTTCAAATTCATATTTCTGTATCGAATAATTTAGATTAAAATTTAATTCGATTCCGCAATCTTGTTAAAAAAACAAAGATACAATTTTTACATATTTCTACTTGATGTTCCAGTTGGGAAAACATAACCTTAAATACGAAAAACCATCATTGATAAGCATTTCTTGTCGATTTTCACACGACCGTTGCATTAAATCGAAAGATGAACGTTTTTGTTGAATTTAACAGAAATAAAACACGTCATAAACATGTAACGCAATCGAAAAAATAGAAATATTTGATGTAAGCGTCCTTAAAACCAATTTTTGTTTTGTTTTAGTTGCAATGCACATTTTTGACGTGTTTCAATTTCTGTAGAATTTAACAAAAATATTAGTTATATTTTATTTTGTAACGATTGTTAAAAATCTACAAAAATGTCAAAAATAACGGTTTTTTGTACTTCAGGTTATGTTCTCTCACCTGAAAAAAAATGAAAAAATACTTTCAGAATAACACGTGTATTCATTTCATGAGAAATTATGTTAAAAAGTGCGTACCTCAATTGCTTGAAACAAAAATAAAGTCATTTTATGGTGAAAACAATTTTGTTGTTGTTTTGACCTTTGATTGGTCGTACAAAAATTCTAATCGTGGATAGTTACTCACAGTATACTCATCAGATGTTTGTTTTTTTTAGTACGTGAGAGAACAAATAAAAAAAGACCCTACGAGCCAAATAATGTTTGGGACCTATATGATCTAACTTTCCTTCATTTTACTCTCCAACAAACACATATTTCGCAATAAAAAAATTGGGGACTTTTTAGTCTCCTACCGAATCACACCACTTTGTTCAATTCCACAAAATTTTTGGACGTTAAAAGTGGTGTTGTCTCATGGCGGATATCAAACTCAATGCTCCAAGTTATTGAACACAGAATATTATTCACCTTTCCGCTTGTGAATAAAATATTATATGTGCACAAAAACTGTTGGTTTAGCAAATAAGTATTGTGCACAAGAAAATGTGAATGAAATACTTTTCGCACATTTTTTACGAACTAGTAAATAATATTTTATGCAAACGTATATTTAGTAAACATTGACTCGTGCACGATAAAAATGTGCGCAATCCTTGATAACTTGCACCAAACGGAGTGAGTCCAAATTTTAGATTTTCAACGACATTGTTAGAAAGAAAATCGCATTCCCACCCCGCTCGATTTGTTCGGGATGCGCGAATAGTCAGAGATCGAGGAAAAATGCGTCCGTCTTTCCAACCGCAGGAATGGACGCGCAAGCCGAACAACACGACGGTCATCCGCATAAGCCAGAACCACGGCACGTCCAACAACCCGTACGCTGCCCAGCAGCAGCAACAGCACTACCCGACCCATCACGCGCACTTCCGCCGCGGGAGCGCGCCGAGGCTGCTGCCGTCGATGATGCGCTCGGGCACGAATGGCGCCATGTACGAGGACGGCAACGACGCGGACGAGGAGCCGCTTTACGATCCGGTGGCCCCCAAGGACTTCGAGTGTCACGACTTTGACGCCAATCCCAGGGACGAGCTCGATCGGAGGGCCGAGTACAGGCGCGAGCACGGGATTCGCGAGCAGTCGTACGAGCAGGCCATCGACGACGTGTTCAACAAGGTGAGGATGGAAATTTTACTTTGAGACCCTGCGCCTTATGATTGGGGGATTCGATGGATCTCTACTCGTAGGTTTCTCCATCGATTCGATTGCTCATTCGTCTCTATCTGTGAGCTACTGTTTTGTCCGTCCGCGTTTTTGATGAAGTATTTTCATCCGTATTTATGTTGATTATGTATGGGTCTATATTTCCAAGGCCCGGACTCTTCGATCGTGAGTCTTTGATTGTTTCTTTTTCTTAAAATTTTCTGTAATCGACATCTTTGGTATTTGTAATGTTATACGTCCACGAGTTTTCATTGGACAACATTTATGTCTTTGTTGCGGCCTCTGTATCGATAATTTTCTTTTGATGTGACTAAAAGTTTTTGGCGACAGTGTACATGTCTAACTCTTCACTTCTGTGTACCTGTCTTTGCGGACTTTATTTTTACATCTTTTTTATGTACGTCTTTGTTTTCGTGCATTTACTTTTAAGTCTGTGTACTTGCACATCCATATCTGTTTCATTTTTTTGTTTCATCTTTATATCTTTATTTCCCTGTCTCTGACTTTAATACTCTAACATTTGTGACTTTAAGTTCTCTTTTTTGATTTATCTTGTTTTTATGAAGCCTTGGAAGGCTATTCTAAAATAGAGATTATAGTGGACATTATACATTACACAGTAAATTTTACACTATTAAAAATTATTGTGTGAATCTTTTTGTACTAAAAGACTGTTTTTTCACACTTTCTCAGGCTAAGGAAGGAAAAAGTTTTGTGTAAGTTTGAAACAATAGATTTAACAGTACCTCAAGAGTGAAACGTTACAATATCACGATTAAGGTATTTTTTGTAAGTTTTTACAGAGCAATATAGTTGAAAAACTTATGTTAAGGGGCCATAAGGCATGGTTTATACTCGAGTTTAGATTTAGGGAGTAATATATTTTAAATCACCGAATAAAAATATTTTTAATACATTCATAAAATCCACACGTCCCGTAAGAATTTAATGTTAATAATTATTTTTTATATTTCAAGTAATTCTAAAATAAATGTTTTTCACAAATACAAACTCACACAATAATCTTTAGTTTAACGTATAACGTATATAACGATCTATATTTTAGGGCAGCCTTGTTAAAGCTTAATGGTATGGACTAAACGATAGGATCTAATAAGGTAGACACAAACAGGTAGAAACTTAAAGACAAACATATGAGAGAGTTATAGTAACAGTCAGAGACTGAGAAATAAAGATATGATAATTAAGGTAGTACTAGCGATACTGCGGTAGTCAAATGAGCGCCGAGTCTCTTGACCTCATATTTTTGGATGCCAAGTCTATTGATGAGTATACCTATATGTATGGAAAAAGCATCTACTTGGTCTGATATTTATTTCCCTCTTATCTTATAATCTTTGAATCAAATTTGTGAAGTGCGCAAAATATACCCTATGTCTTTAGCTTCTAATGTACCAATTTTAATTAAAATCGAAACCGTCAATTCTGTGAAAATTTAATTTAACTGATATTTTCCATAAGGTGCTGTGTTAAACACATGAAAATTCAAACGTTTATAACTTTTTTCTTATGCTGTGAAAGTTCACAAAATTTTAACTGAGTCATTTTCACATCAATATTGATGAGTGAGCCGAATTTCATTAAAATTCAAACCGTCATTCGAGTATCGCTGGTACTACCTTAAAAAAAATACAGGATAAATTATACGGAAGTACAGAAACTTAAGAGAAATAGAAAAGTGAAGCCGGTAAAGAGTTTACACCAGAGTAAAGAGTCACAATATAAACACTGTCAACAATTTTCAGGCTTATAAAAAGGAAATCATTCACAGAGAGAGAGAGAGAGAGAAGTAAGAGGTAAAAAAAAAAGAGAAAATCAAGAGAGGGAGAGAGAGAGAGAGAGAGAGAGAGAGAGAGAGAGAGAGAGAGAGAGAGAGAGAGAGAGAGAGAGAGAGTGACAAAAATTTAAATGTTGGAAAACAAAAACGGATAAACATAAATATCTCAAAAACCAAGAAAATACTAGGCTAGATGTTAATTATCCAGTAGATTTGTTCGAACAAGTAATGGAAGTTCTCTGATTAACCCAAAAGCTATTAAAATATTTATGATGTTGGACATAAATATTGGTACACATTTTAATGGCTTGGGGTTGTTCGGAGCCCTCCAATCTACGGTAAAAGTAAAAAAAGACATATTAAACTTTGATTTTGGTGAAAATTATTCATTGAAGAAAAAGCCTGTATGACAATTTTATAGAATTATGCCCATCGACTTTGTTTATAGTTGATAATCGATTAGTGACTTTTTGAGCCATTTTTGAAATCATCACAGTAGAAGTATTAGAGTTTTTGTGTGCGAGTCTACTGTCCAAGCACATAACGTTCGTTAAGAAAGATCATATCTCAAAAATGTGTTATCGAAAACGTATATTTTAAGTTTTTTTCAACAGTGTCATATCTACAAGTTTTTAAAAAAATTCTTCGATGAAAATTTCTGACATACGACTTTCTTGAAAACAATTTTCGACATACAACTTTTTAATGAAAATGCCTGTCATACAACGATTTTCAAACAAATTTTTGAGATACGACGTTCTTCCACTCAACGAACGATGAAGTATCTATTTCCTTTTTTGGTAAAAATCACTTTTTGCGTTCATTTTAAAAATTTTGTATTTAAAATATAAAAAGACGAAAACCCATTAATAATGAATAATCCTAAGTTAAATTCATTTATTACATAAACAATGACAATCATATTATCAACTATTGTTGACTATCCTAGCATTTAAAATATCAAGCTATCGTTAACGAAACACGTGATGAGCTAACAATTTAAGATAGGCATACCGGCTTCCTTTTAACATTAAAACTTGAAGAGAGTGTCAAGCCAATGTATTGCCGTACTGATCACTACCACAAATATCACAAGATAATTATAGGTGGTTTTAATGGCATTGCTTTTTGTTATATTCTTGATCCAATCCACATACAACGAGATCTGCGTGATGGCCAAATTATTTCTAGTGACAAGTCCAATAAGCTCGGCTATGTCGCCATTGTTTTGGACCAAAATAGAATTATAGCTGTCCTGAAGATGATAAAAATGCGTAAAAAACTTAACCGACTTAGCTAACACTAAACTTTTTTTATTCCATATTTACCTTATTACCAATATCATCAGCGACACATAACTGTGATTCATGCAAGTGAGGATACAAATACTCCTCGATCAAAAGCCTGTTCTTACAAGAATCCTTTTTGATTACGCGAACCGGAAAATATCGTAGTCTAAACTCGAATGTGAACAAAGAATACTTAATCAAGAAAATATCTCTATCCTCCTTGACAGTCTCACTGGATTTTGGCAGGTTCACAACATCAACAAATTTGTCGAGCTTCACTGTTTGTTTTAGTTTCAAAACAGCTATGTCACAATCGGTATCACTAAAAATATCTTTACTCTTATGCTGCACATTATCTTACTACTTACAAACCACATATTTGACTGAAAATCAATATCTTACTCGTCCTTGAAGTTACTATGATAAGTAACACTCTTGATAGGAATCTTTTCCAAATCTTTTCCATCAAGTGAAATCCGCAAAAAGCTACCAGCAATCAGCAACCACTTTTGATTCCAAGAACTCTGTAGACAACTCGCAGTTGTTACTGCATAGTATTTATTGATGAGCGCACCATTACAATAATTTTGGATTTTCTCATTATTATAGTTCACGATTAATACGCTGTACGGGAACTGTCCTCTTGCAGGTTCCTTCTCTTGCGCCTTGGTGATGTACTTGTGGTTCGATAGTGGTTTATCTGTTGAATTTATTCTCGTATTAATATTTTGAGAAATCAGATGGGGATAATCGTAGTTTTTCTGCATCAACATAATTTTATATAACACGGAGTATTAAATTAAGTAAAATTTAGCATTCACGTAAATAATAAAACCTTCTTCCATTACGCTACAAAACTCATTGAAGGTAATTATAATTTCGAAAGATTTTTTCAAAATTAATGATGGAAATGACAAGCACTTACCGTGAAACACCAAAAATGCCACGAAAATTTTCAAAAGAATCATCTTGACGAAGGAACGACTGACACACGGTTTTTCTTCAAATTTTATTGTTCGTACACTGTTCGTATTAGACAATACAGTTAATACTGATCGCTTATGCCACTATAATGGCCATCCTCTGTTATCGAATCTCTAAGTTTTTAAATATGAATATAACGAGTGCATACCTGGAAAATATCAATATTCATAATTGTCATACAAAATAAATACTGCTATTGCACTTTCAGAATGAAGTATATAAAGTTTCGACGTTTTTAATTGTGAATACTGATGTTCCATCATTAATGGATTGTGGTAGGCCGATGGAAACAACATAAGATTAATCGTTGAATAAAACTCTATCATACAGAAAAGCCAAATTTATTGCTTAATCGTTCAGAACAGATCTAATGTATGTGACTACCACAGTAGACGGTAACTAACTAACTAAACTGGGAAGCGGCAATGAGATTCGTTTTTTTATTAGTGCTTAGCAACACGATAAATCCCAGACTATCAAAAAATTAATGTCGAAGTGATAAAAAACTTCTGAAATTTTTCGACGCACGCACGATAGTTGCTAATCATTGTACATTCTCGGCCTATCTAACATCATGTATAGAGTTGTTCATGATTTTTCAACGTATACGTTTCCAATGTAGGAGCCTTAACAGTTTTTGTATGAAAAATACTAAAGAAAATTCGATAAAAAAATGAATCGTTAAGCTGTTAACGATGTGAATGGATAGATTGGGGTAGTAAATTAGGAAAACAACAATTAATTTTTTCTCGTACATTGCGACTTACGAAACGTTCACATTCAATTGGCTCTTTGTCAAAGCTGTACTTTCTATATAGTGACTGACGTAATTACCACAAGTTTTAATCGGGTTAGGATAATCATATACGCACAACAACAATTCGATTTCACACGGTATTTAACAAGAAGAAATTCTATTACCTCTGAAGATTGCGCTGGCATTATCATCACTTTAGATCACAATGAAGACATTGACTTTCTTAGCACTTAATTTTCTAAAAAATTAATGTCAATTAGTTCATATTATAGCAGTGCTTGGGAGTTTTAGTATAACACTGTGCAATCAATAAGAAATATCTGATAAGTTTTCATATTACTTTTGTGAAAACTTTATTACTTTTTTTCATAGTCAAAGAATAAATTGAAATTTCATTTGGAAAATTTAAATACATTTTTTTTCTTTAACACCAGTTTTATTATTTTTCTAGAAAGTTGATAGGAAAATTATTATTATTTCGTATCAAATATATGTTCTAAAACATCGAAAGTCTTTTATTTTAATGTAATAAAGTAGTTGTGGATAAAAAAACTGTAAATCTCAAAAATACATATTTTTACTACTTAATTTATTTTTCCGAAGCCAGCTATGTACTTCAAAAATTAAACTAAACCTTAAAAATTTTTTGAAAAATAACGTATTTTGCTATACCTTTTACATCTTACATTGTAGACCTATGTGTAGTCGAGAAAAGTCGTGGATCTCATAAAGATGAAACTTTTGTACTATACATTTTTGTCTAGGATGTACTTAATCTTGATTGTCTAAATATAAAAAACTATTAAAAATCGTAAAACAGTAGTTTCTTATGTATGTGTTAAAAGTATACATTTTTCTCTGATGAAAAATGTATCAGTTGTGCCTCAAATGCCTAAGTATTTTTTGGCATCAATGAAACAGTTTTCCAGATGTAAGGTTATGTTTCTCAAACTGAAAAAATATGAACAATACGTATGCATTGTATCTTTTTTCGTTCTTCAAGATAAAAATACAAACATTCTTACCACAACGGCTGATTCATTAAACATTTCATTTTAATTTTATCAAAAACTTTAAGAGATATACGATGTAGCATGCAATGTGTGTACCTGTATAATATTTTATATAAAGATAATTATTAACGAGATTTTTACTGCAAATTCTACTGACTCGCAACTTTCAAATATAGCTTATTAATTTCCATCGATAATATAACAATAAATTTTAGTAGACAAGTAAACCTTTTATCTATATTTTTTCACTACAGTAAATATTTTTCTGATAGAACCTAAAACTTTGAGAACAAAAAAATATCTCATAATATTATTTTTAATTGTGATATACGTATATTGATATTATAGGAAAACAACCAGACTGAGCAGAGCAACGTTATCAGCAGTAATAATAGCAGCAGCGTAGTCCTGGGCGGTGGTCCCAATTCTCAGCAAACGCTTGGCCGACAAAAACAACGACAACAGCAACAACAGCAGCCACAGACAGGAGACAAAGACAGGAAGACGGTGACAACCGTTGAAGTTCATCAACCTTGTCCACCGGCCCCCCCGTCTATGCCTCCACCTCTACCTTACAAATGGCCAGCTGGTAATTACATAATGCTTATTAAATTTATTTATCTTCAACTCTTTGATCTAGATATTTTCAAATAGATAAATAATGTAAGATAAATGCTTGATAGAAAAATAAATTAAATTTAACAGAACGCAATGCTTCAGAAATTAACAAGTTGGTTTCTCAAAAGGCCAACAATTCAATTAGTCGCTAAGCTAAAATTTAATCTTACATTTTATAAGATGCAAGTCAATATTTAAATTTAAAAAATAACTCATCAGAAGATTAAGATCATAATTTATCAATCAAAGATAAATAACTTTCTGTGTGAATTACGATTTAAATATTGGCTTGAAACCTTAGTAGATTAAGTCTCTGCTCCACCTAGTATTCTACTATTTTTGTTTCGTGAAATTCACTGATATAATTATGAATTCATTGCTTAAGCAAATGAAAAAATAAGTGCTACTAATGAGATTAAATTATATTTTATAAGTTATGTGTTACATCATTGAAGAGGATGTAGACGGGAGTGGTTATGTCGATTGAGAGCGGATCAGCAAACTTTTCTCCTCCTTTATTTAATGACATTGGATAAAATTTTATCAGCCAACCTAATATTAATTCTACAAGAACGCTCCACTCTTAGAACTAAGAGAAAATGTTCAAACGTACAGTTTCATTGTCAAACATAACCTCTTTCCCCCACGTCCCCAAATCATCCCCAAAAAACTCAACAACAAAAGCATCGAAAAACACATGTGCTCAAAATAAGCTAAAAAACCCACAGATACCAAGCCGATGAACGCGATGGGCCTGCAGATGGGCAGTACGATGTCGATGGGGAGCACCGGCTCGACAGAGACCGAGTCCAGCCTCGAGTCGTCCTGCGGCAAGGACACAGCATCTACATCCTCGTCCCTCTCGACATCGTCCTGCGAACAGCAGCCCATGGCCGCCACGAGCTTTGCCTCGTCGATCGCAGCTGCCGCGGCATGCGGGGCTTCTGGCAAACCGGCAACCCCTCAGCTGGAACCTGTGTGCCCGCAAGCCGGCCGGCCGGCCAGCGCTGCCACTCAGGCTGCCACTGCCAAGGGGCCGCCACCTCCGCCACCGACTATCGATCTGGGCACTGCGATCACGCAGGAACTGCAGAGGCGGGCTAAGCAGGTCGGTACATGGGTAATATTTTCCAGTTTGGATGTCCAACAATTTTTTTTTCCTAAAAGTTCGTTGTTTCACATTCGTGGTAGGCGGTGTTTGAATTATCTTTCGAATGCGTCTTGAAAATGAGACCAAACGGTCCAACGGAAATACCAAAATTGGACACGACCGATTGACGATCAAAAATTATAATTTTCAATGGTCAATCTCGCAATAATAAATTATAATTCATTTGCAATTCTGCTATTGATAATTACCAATCCGTTTCTTGTGCCTTCACCATAGAGGAGCATGACCAACGGAACCAGCCAGGACTCACTGGATAAGTCGGGAGGAGCGCAGAACGGCCAGCCAGAGTCACGGAAGCCACAGAATCCCGAGGCCCTACGAGCACAGGAGCAGAAAGTCACCCACGACAAGGTCGGTTATACATGAGTATTGAGAGCCTTTTAATTGTTGGTACGTTGACGAATCAATTTGACGATTGGGGTTGGCAGCATGAAGTATTTTCTCGGTACTTTAGAGTTTTGCCACTACGTATAAGGATGATAAAGCTGGTAGCGCTGACAGACTGCACTTCTAGATTTCCTGAAACTTGCCGCTCTCTCGAGATTTACATAGGACAGTGGTGCAGGCGCTAGGTTGACGATCCCAATGCTCGCAAAGACATTGGGAATATCCATATAGAAAAAGTGTCATAAAACACGGCTATGCGTATATTCACATGAATTCACAATTCACTATTCACCATTAACATAAACGAGTCTAACAATCGTACAGAAATAATTTTACCCGTCATATTATACACCCAGACCTTACTATCAAAGGGTTCAGCAGACCAGAGCGCCCTCTTTCTTGCGGTTCGCAACACAACTGTGAGGTGGGAACTGTTTTGGGCTGGTTTGCATTGCCGGAGAATATTCGCGAACCGGTGATCGGTAGTTTCCCGTAAATCGGATAGGAATTCGATTTTGTTGTAACACGACGGTATCGAGGGGGGCTTTTTGCATATCATCGCTTCCGCCTTACACCTGATGTTATTCCTTGGTGACCTTCCTCCCCCCTGCCCCCCTTTTCATTGGAACGCGCCATAATCGCTCGCACCGTAGCTATACATGTATTGTACGTGCAAACATAAGTACGCAGCCTTGGATACTTTCAAGAGAGAAGACCAAAGTATTGTAATCCTTTAATGGTCGAAACCGAGTGAATGTACGTATAATATAAATACACGCTCAAAACGGATACTCTCTCGCGGAAACGCCGATCGCGCTTCCTTGTATGTTTTTCGTCTCTTCCTTTCTGCTATTATACAGGTATTATATAATACCTGCGTACTCGCGAACTCACCACCTCTTCCCGCTCTTCGTGCTTGCATCTTTGAAATTCAAAATCCTGTATCATGCATGCATAATACATTCGCATAACACACCCGCGCACTGATCTTTCGAGAGGCCTCTTTGCAAGTCAATGACCACTCAAAGAAAAAAAACACTAGCACCTGCTATTGTTGATGTACATATTATATGTATACTTATGTACGAGATACCTGTAGTCGAATTACCGAAACGACAGTACGCAGTTGTCATGAGATGATAAATATTCCACCCTTCGGTGTGATCTTTTATCCTTTTTGAGACTGTTTTTCATAAACGATTGCTCTTTCAGCTGATGGAGGAGTTCAAACGCGCCCATCAAAGGATGTTTAGTAATGCCCAGCAGCGTAATCAGGCGACTGAAGAGCAACAGCAGCAATTGAACGGCGAACAGGTGAGAAGTTTGGGTGGGTTCGTGTGCGTGCGTATGGGAGAAATACTTTTGGCATCGCTTTGCTGTAGGGAAAAATGTTTAGAATGCATTTACTTGTAATTAATTATTATTTGTACGCACAACTGGTGCATTAAAACTCACAGTATTTATGTCAAAATGTGAAATCCCGTGGATCGAATTAAAAGTTCTTGATTCTTAATTTTTAATCGAACAAAGCGATTCGTTAGCTTTTTAGGAATACTGAACTTTATATTCACTATATGATGTAATTTTAAAGTAAAACGGAAGGAATAACTCATTGCGGTTTTAGTTTTAATTATTTCATTTAGTTGAAATTATTTTGTATTATTTTTTTCTTTTACTATTGTTTGGCAATCTTTATTAATTTTTTGGAAGAAAGTCCAAATCAACTATTTTTTAACTCATAACAAAAGTGGATTACTTCGTTCTAACAAAAACATTTTATAAAACATAACATACAAAACACATGATATGGATGATACAATCAAAGTTTATCGTCATTAGTAGTTACTCAATGTGTGAGTAACAATACTTATGTCGGATTCTTATAGTTGATATATATTACTTAACTAATTAGTTTTAAAATTAAACTTACAAAAGGGCTGTTTAATAACATGATGAAATTTCCACGATAATGCTATATAACTATATTGATACCCATTCTTTGAAGCGACAATTTTACAAGCTTCCAACCACTATTATTCCATCGTCTTATTGTCTCTCCTAAATCTCATCAATGTGTACACAAACTGGTAATCGATTCTCAGACTCTAATTAGAGTGTTGACCAATAAGAGGAGCTGCTCCATCGAGCCATACTATAAGAGAGCCTAACCTCAAACTGAGAGTCCAATTATCCATTACTGAGTGTACTTCCTAACCTTCTCGCAGTATACGTTGAATTATAACCCACCAAATAAATTAAAAATTTTCTTTGGTAATAATCATAGCATCTTTAACAAATTTCCCTGGCCAACCGATGTATATTCCTAAAAATTGCAACTGTAAGTAATTTCTAGTGATAAATTGATCAGATCTCTTATCTTCATTCCTAATATTCCAAAATCACAACTCCACGAATGAACCACTTTTCGGAACCCGTCTTACACGGTACGAACGTAGAACCTACTTACACGGAGAGAAATTTTGACGTAGGGAAACACTATTTGCTTCAAGCTCCTTTCATCCAAAGAGATTAGAAGTGTAGTACATCGAGAATGCAAAGGTGCTAGCGTCACTGAGTTGGAGCGCAATCGGCACAGGCTAGTTGGACCGCACAGCAGAAGAGACTCTTCACTGGGATCGCTGCGGCCCCAGTCTCAAAGTGGACTCGTTCTAAGAGCGCAGAGCTCGTTGTGTACATAATATGTATTCATAACATACATGCATTAGTTAGCCTAAGTTTTTAACAGGTGCTTTTAGGTATTTGATGAAGTACACTTCCAAATTGGAATATACTGTGTACTATTTTGACTTGACTATGTTCCAATATCTTTGGACGAAAGGAGCTCGAAGCAAATAGTGTTTCCCTAGGTCCAAAATCGTTTCTGTGTATGATTAGAAATCCAAGAAACACCTTCAATGCTTGTCACTAGATAATTATTCCATCTTTCAAAAGTTATCTGTCAGAATATCTTCTTTTTCTCCAATACGTATTTGTAATTTAACTTCTTCAATCAAACCGTATTGTATTATCGACTCTTCAGCCTAAATATTTTTTCTTGCACGATTCCAACAATCTTCATCCTGTTTGTACGAGTAGTCTCGAAACTTCTTCACTATCACCTCGAATTTTAAATGAGAATTATTTTTATCGCGTATTTCAGACAGAAGAAAAGTGCACGAATTCCACGGCGCAAAACATGCTGCAGGCAGGCAAAAAGCTCCCAACTACGAAAAAAATGAGCAGTGACGAGACTGTTGAGATGCAGAGCATCGAATCCTTTAAATTAAAGGACTGCACTTCCGCACACGTGCCAAAACCCCCGCCGACGTACTTTTCGTCTACTAGTACAGGCAATAACAAAATGGCCATAGGTTGCGAATCACAAAATGGCGCTGTATCTTCGAAGCCATTACCAAGTGCCACTGTTGGTAAAGCAGTGAGCAAGGTTGCCATCAGGATCGGCACTTACGAGGCCGATTCCAGTAAGCAGCCCGTGAGACTGGGCTTTTTGAATCAGCAGCGTAACGAGGGCAAGCCAAGCGTCGAATCACCAGTCTCGTCGCGTCTACAAAACGAGCTCGTAGCAACGCTGCAAAGATCGAATTTACGAAAAAAGACCGGTGGGGTGAGTTTTCTTTTAGTTGCTGGACGCACGCTAAATCCATTGGATCGGATAAGTTTTTGATTACTGTGAAATTTAGTCATACATTAGTCTCGAATTCACATGAGATGCGATAATAGAAAAAGGGACACGTGGTGTTAGAAAAAGGGACTAGAACTTTTCCTTATAACAGCATTTAAACTTTGACAGTGAAAGCCCAGTAATACTATTAATTAGTTTTTTATAACTATTATGTATATAATACTCGGTGATGTATCGCTAAAGTTCATTGAAAGCGTGATTGTAGCTGATGCTAATAACGCATTGCATAGCGATACAAAATTTATGTAAGTGAATGTTTTTGCTGACGTAGTTTTTCAGGTTAGGTTTTAAATTGCGACTGACTGGATAAGAGCCATTGATTACTTGTGTATCAAATTTTTAACAGTTCATTGAAAAATAATACAACGAATAATACTAAAGTAATACAACTTAAAGATTCTTTTTACAACAAATTACGCTACAAAAATATATCATCGATGCTACACTGCTCATTTAATAATTTATTTATTGTCTTAATTTATGGACTGTATCAGATCCAATTTTGAATGCCAAAGTTATAAAAGGTTTTATTTTATTTTTTAGCGACTTTGCGTCGTCAGCAGTCGCGACTTTTGCTGGTCTGGTAGTACGTAACTTTTTCTATGGGTCTAGAGGAACAACTTCTCTTCTTAAATACATCTTAGAACGTCTTCAAGATAAAGTCATTCCAGAGTAGCACATTTTTAACTTACATTAGTTGATGTAAAAAAAAAAAACAGTTTTTATCTTATTATCAAGACACAGTGCCCTAGTGGTATTTTGAATAAGTGGTAAAAAAGACAAACTACAAAAAACTTTAACTTTTGATGCAATGTACCAATGAAACGGATTTACACAGAATAATAAATGCTTTTAATTTTTTGTTGAAAAAATATCATGAATTCGTGAACTACCAAAAGAAAAATCAGTGAAAAAGGTTTTAGTGTAGTGGATATTTGCACGATCTAGTTTATCATTTTTGTTTTAATTATACACTTTCTTTTTCTTCCTTACTTTTCATTTTCTTTTAGTTGTTAATCATAGGATTTGTAAGAAAATAATATTATGAATACACTATGATAATTAAGTAAAATAAATTATCAGAGGATCGGCGTGGAAGAAATAGATTATGTTTGACATGCAGCTTCACTATTAAACATATTTTCTTGAATCTAAGAGTTAAGCGCTCTTATATGATTAATTTTAAGTTGACTTCATTCATTTTTTTTAAGTAAAAGAGGATACAAATTTGGAACAGCAAGAGCTTAACATAACCTCTCCCTTCATCGTTCTCCTAAACGAATAAAGAAACTGTGTAACAGAATAATTCTTATTTGTATACTTGAAAATCGTATCACAATAAGGTAATAGTATAAGGTATCACGATGAGCCCTGCTGCAGTTTAGCATTATCGCATCAATCATCTATATTCTTATGCTAACCACAATAGTATTTTTTTACTTGATCTAGACCCAATTGCAGAAGAAAATATCTCCATGAATATAAAAGTGCGATGTAAGACACCATCACCACTTTTACTGTATGACTGTCTCGAAAAGTTATGCTTTTGATTGCCCTAACTACTAAAAGCTATAGAAGAGTAGTTAAATCATTCATAACCTGTAGAGTAGCTTCGCACTAGCAAATCCACTATTTACAATCCAACCAAAATATCTGACATGTTTTTTCTCTGTTCAAAGGATAACGAGATCCCAGCGAATGCAGCCGTCGAATCCAATACTAAGACGCCGTTGATTCAGGAAAACGGCACGGCCAGTGTCGACAAACTGGCAACTACGCTCAACAACAAAGTTACGATTCGCGTGAATCCCGAGGCAAGCAATCGATGAATCGCCAATTTTCCGCCTGAAACGTTTGGAAAAAACAAATGATTCAAAAAATGAAACCTTCAGTATTTTTTTTCGGTTTTGCCTATAATACATAAATATAAATAATTATATATATATATATATATATATATATATTCAACGCGCCGTAGCGTTCCGACATCGTTTTCACATGGCACACGAGAGAGATGACGACCGAACAAATCTAGAATGAGCTTTAACTACATATATGAACGCGCGCGCGCGTGTAAAGATTTTTCGTGTACTACTTCATGTGCAGCGATCGTTTTTCGCGTTTTATGTTACTTTATCACACTTTTTTCAATGTAATAAAAAAAAACCAAAACATCTCACTGCCAATCGCCAAATTAGTCAAAAACTGACAAAAACCACAATGCATAACAAATAGATTGACTAATCTTTTGACAATCATTTCAACTCTCGAGCAAAAGGCTCACTTTTTACGAAAGTGCCTCAGCGTTCGCATATATTTGAAATTCATGAATTTTATGCAAAACTATCAATCGATCATGTGAAATGTGGTAGTACACGTATGTTCAATTATATAATGAGCTGTGGATTTCAGCGCAAAAAAAATGGCATTGCTATCGACAACAACAAATTTTATCAGACAGACTCGATTGTTGCAGTATCGATAAATATTATATGATATTTACAAAAATAAAACTATAAATAAAATAGTACATACAGTGTAATATATGTTTAAGAATGATATCTGTAGAAAGTTTGGGGGGATCGTGGGGTTGTATTTACAAAGGAAACTAGTTGCCTCTTCGTGCTATGTAAAAACAATGACAAAGAATTCGAGCTATCTTGCTATTTGAAATAAGACATGTGTATGTATGCGACGCGGTATTATAACGATCATCGCATGTGTTAGATTTTTTGTAGAGTCGATTGATAGAAAACGAAAACGATAAAAATCATGAAGTTTTTTGTTGTTCAACGGTTCATTTTACGTCAACAACGAACTCGCTCGAACTCAATTAAAAAATGAAAGTGTGCTTCCTCATAGAAAAGTGAAAATTTTTCAACTAGACCCAAGCGAAAACGAGCGACTGTACGTTATTATATACGTAGTTTTCACGTTTGATACGGAAGATTTGTAAATTTTTCTTTCTTTTTTATACATGTATACAGTGTTTTATATGACTTAAATGCTGATACCGTATTTGATCAAGAGCAAGCCAAATGGGTATCGAGACTTACATAGTAAAATAGATTTATTTAGACGATAAGGTCCTTTTATACATTATACACCTTTACACAATGTATTATATATACTTTATACACATGCGTCTGTTTTTATATTATTATTTATTAATGTGTACTCTTATCTTCAATTTTTATATACATATGCAAACACACGTACGCAAAACGTGGCGGGGTGAAAAAAAAGAAAAACAACAAATAAGTAACAAAGTACTCATCGATCGACATATTGGGCATACTTTGGATAACGGTAACACGGATCATTAACGTCTCAAAAGAAAGTTATGTAAATGTAGGATTTGTAATCGCAAATAATGGATTTATTGAAGCACACTCTCTCATATTACAATTTATTAACCCTCGTTCCATGAATTGGAAGCAGCTCCATCTGTATAATGTTACGAATAAAATCATCGAGCACAAAATATATGTCTTCTATTACTGATTTCCTTTCTGCGCCGACGAACCAGTGAGGTTTTGATGAGCAATAAAAACATTCTGTGAATTCGTTCAGTTACTTATACATCTATTATAATTTTACCATACAACCAATGATCATCCTTCATTTTTTTTCTAAAAAAACTTTTAATTTACTAATACAAATCTCTCTTATGCTTGTCCTTAAACTTATTTTTTAATTTAATTTTCAATGCCACGTATACATTTGTGTTGTGGATTCAAATTTTCAAAGGATGAAAATTTTGGGTAGAAGCCTATAGTATCACTAAATGTTACCAACATTTTACTCGAGAGTGTTGCGAGAGACAAGAGAAGTTAGGATATTTTTTCAATAATTTAAAGTACTTAGATTATCAACATATTATTCAAAGAGTGCTTGAAATTTATATTCTCACCTGAGACTAAATAGCATACATATATTATAGATATGTACATATATATGTATATAAATCATCTTGCTGTGAATTCTGCTACGTCATTGAAATAAATTATTTTATTCAATTTTTTTTGTAGGAAAAAGTAGTTTGCGTGACATAAGCGCCATCGCCGTCGGGGCTGTTTGGCGGCCCGAGGGACCGTAGATAGGGTAGCCTCGGTTGGATGGCGCTTATGTGGTGAATCCTATTTTTCCTACCGAGAGCGCAGCAACCACTCAAAAACGCCAGAGGTAGGAAACATGTTTTTTCTTCATTTTGTAGGCGTAGCATTAAACAACGCATAACCTAATACTTTATTCATCAGATAATAACCTTATTAATAATAATATTCGATTATTATTATTATTATTAGTGTTTTGCAGCATGAATTCGAAAATTCATAGCCGAATGTACACCTGCTCGCCATTTTTCCCTATCCCAAGCTACCTCAATTCAGTTTTCACCTTTCCAAAGGTTAATTTCTTTTATTGTCTCTTTGATTTTGTCTTCCCAACGTCCTCATCGCTTTGGTCCACCTAACGGTCTTTTTTCCCACTGGCTTTCCTACCATGACTCTATAAGCATTTCTATTTTTGTTTATTCTCGTGACAAGACCAGCCCATCGCAATCCACGAGCTTTCATACCTTGACATATGTCTGGTTCCCCATAAAGCTTTTGCACCTCGGTATTATGTGAAATTCCCCGATCCCCGGTCATCTCGTCCGTCTTTGCCCCAAAAACTTTCCTTGATACTTTCCGCTCGAAAATCGCAAACTTGTGCTCTTCATTTTTTGTTAATGTCCACGTTTCGTATCCATACAATACCACTTGCAGTATGATAGTTTTATGTATACAGATCTTACAATAATATTTTTGAAATAAGTCGCGATTTCAAAAGTTTATTAGCGCTATAAAAACACGCATTAGCCTAGTGCAGTCTTTGCCTAATTTGATCTGTCAAATCGTTCCTATCGTTCATAATGGTACCTAGATATTTAAATTTGGAGACCCGTTTAAATGTTTTCCCTGCTACTTTTAACTGTTGGCTTTGCTTGTTTTCTCTGCTATTAATCATGTATTTGGTCTTCTCTTCAGTAACTTATATCTAAACCTACTTTCTTTGCTCTATCAATGTGAGTTTATGTATTTTGAATGATTATTTCCTCGTTATCGCCCATATCGTAATCGTCCACGTAGCCTAGTACTTGAATTGTCCCGTTCAATATAACTCCACCTTCTTTTTCCTAAACGCAGCGTACAACATATTCTAGAACCATATTAAACAATAAAGATGCCAAAGCATCTCCTTGCCTGAGCCCTTCCTGAATTTCGAACAGATCAGAAAGTTTACCCCGAACATTTGACCGCTGGTCGTACGGTCGCGCCTAGATCCGCATTGGTAATCTCCTGTAATGGCTTCAGCATATGGTTAGAGTTTGATACGTAATGTATTCGAGAGAATGTTGAAACAAGTTGGAAGCAATGAAATCCCTCTAGTAAAGTACTCAGTAGTGAAACAGATACGACGATGTAAGGAGGGAAATTAATGTTTTTTCAATTAATTTTTGTAATTTGTTAAAAAAACCTTTAGTGCATCCTAAATCTATGATTTATTGATAAATTAAAAAAAAAATGCCGCCCCTATACTGTATTATTGATTAAATAATGATAATTTAACGAAAAGTACAGATGGCCCAGTAGTGAAACAGCCATTTTTGAGGTGTTGGTGTAGTGAAACGCCTTATGCCTAAAAGTAAAAAGCTACCAAAACATAATATGATATGATGAAGTATGAATTAATAGATTCTATTTTGGGCTTTATGAGTAAAATTTTCAGTTAGAATTAGTGAAAATAAAAGGTAAGGATAAACATGAAACAATACAAGATAATTTGGACGTATTAACATTTTTTGTCAAATAACATCACATCATATCAACAATATTTTTAGATAATGTTTTTTCATTAGTAATATGTTATTAAAATTTTTATTGATGATCAGTCTGTATCATATTGTGAAAGGAATGAGTCCAACGTACATTATAATTTTTCTCGGTTTATTTTGATTTTTGATTGTAGGGCATCCAATTTCAGTTGAACAATCAACTAACTGCTCTATCTCCTGTGATTATTAAACTAAAGTTTTAAGCTCTTTTTGCAAAGAAGCTTTACTTTCCTGATTTTCTTTCTTCATGCTAAATTTTGTAGTTTTAATTTTATTTGAAATGGCCTTTATAGTCTCAGTCAAATTCTTTTTAGTTTGTAAGAAAATCCTATTGACATTAATTTCTTTATCTTTTATTATTTTGTTTCTCTCTTTTTTTGTTTATTTGATAAAATCTGTTTATCTTTGAAAATTTTTTCATCTTTTTTTAAGTGTTTTGATAACCTCATCAACAGTAGACATTACAATATTGTGAGTTTTATTTTTCTTGCTATAACTTGGTAAAACAATAAATTTTTTTTATTTCAGCGGATATTTTTAAGTCACTTGAATTAATAGATAAGTACAATATCAGTTTCACCAACTGATTCTGTAGGAATTAAAAATGAAGAAACAGGGCTCGAGTAGCATATTTTTTTTTTCTTGATGTAGCTTAGAGTCATCAACTGCTTCAGAATTCTTCGAACACTCACTTGAAAATTGATAAACGGGGCTCGAGTAGTTTATTTCTTTTTCTTGATGTAGCTATGAACCATCGATTGCTTCACAACTCTTCGATCACTTACTTGTAAATTGATTGGCAGGGCTTGAATGGCTTAATAATCGTTCTTGATGGACTTCAAAATTTTCAATAGTTTCAGAACTTTTCGAACATTCACCTAACTCCATATAGGAATAAATGTGTCATCATGAATGAAATAAGAGCCAATTAAATTTGAATGCATTTCAACTTCGGATTCTGGAATCTCTTGTATTATTTCAACTTAATGCAATTCACCTCTCAAACTCACAGTGGTATGTGTGGTATTGCTGTGAGTGTTATTGATGGAAATGTCAGACGTATGTTCCATATTGGCAAAGTCAATGGCATTATCAGTTGTATGAATAATAAAATATTAATCGTTCACAGTAGTATTACACCTGCCTGCCATAGTAGCATTACTACTGTCTGTCACAGTAGCACCGCTGTTTATTGGCTGAACTTCTGTTGAGTTATTTTCTACAAAAAAAAGTATAACATGATAATATTTACATGATTTTGTATGAAATGTTTTACTATAAGCAACTGCATATAGCCTTGAGAAACCAACCAGTAAGTTGTTTTACCTTTTAACTTCAGGTGTTGAAAAGTTGTATACTGGCTAGAACTGGTGCAATTATAAACTTTTTAAAATCCACCACATTATTCTCAATTCTCCACTGCCTGTTAGCTTTTTTAGAAGCTTCTTTTAGTGGATGGAATAAGGCAATGTCCAGTGGCTGTAAGATGTAAGTTGCGTTCGGATACAGTTTCAACAACTCAATTTAATGTTCTTTACAGAACTGTACCAACGGTAGCGTGCAGTGAGAGACATGTCTATCGACATATAAGATAACTGGGAACTCGTAATCATTACCTATCAAGTACTTGTAGAATATGTTTTTTTATATACTTGTAAAAACTGTCAGCAGTCATCCAACCTCGTTCGGTATTTCCAACTCCCCAGTCTGCAGGGATTTTTCAACGACCTTTTTCTTAGGTGCGGTCTTCAAGTAAAAAAAAATCATTGGAGGTAATAGTTCACCAGAAGCAGTAGCAGTAAATAAGACAGTCAAGCAGGATTTCTTGCTGCTACTTACTATCTTGTAAGCAGACCTTGCGCCCTTTTTAGCTATCACAGCATTATCTGGAGGAACCATTAAGAACGAACTCTCGTCAGTACAAAAAAATTTTGGCAGACTCTCCGAGATGATATGAATATTTATTGTGTATAAATCAAATCACTAAAATTTTATTGGATGTTGTAATAACATTATACACTCTGCAATTTTTTTTACTATGATTTAAATAGCAGTATCAGTTTATTCATCGAAAAGCATACAATTCCACATGTAATTAATATTTTTTTGCAATTTTTCAAATAGCGAATTTTTTCATGTAATCTTTAATAAAAGTAAATAGTCTGCCGTTTTTTTTCTGAGAGTGTTAAATCATAATAACAACATTTGTACAGAAGCAGACGAATCCAGTTGTGATTAACTGTTTGACCAAATTTTTTTAATCAAAAATGTAATAATTCATTTGTTCAATTGTATTATACATTAATAGAAAATTATTTAAGTAAGAGTCCTTTCAAGGGTTTGTTAAAGAACAGTGAATGGACTCAAAAATGTTTAATATTTTATTTATTGAAGGAGTAATACGTTCGTAAAACGCCACTTTACATTATTTTTTCTGTGGACCATGAATTACTCCGCAAACACGTATCGCCGCATCGGTATTTTTCGTCCTCAACCACGGTATCGATGCTGTGGGGACCTCTGCAATACAAGACAATCTTTTTTCTTGAATACAAGTTCTGCAGCAATGAAATAAAAATTTTGCTTTAAAAAAGAGGCACTTAAGGCTTATAAAAAAAAAAATATGTGCATGAAACCCGCCAGAATTCTTCAAAACGAAACAATAGATCTTTACCCTCATTCTGTTTAATATTGTTCTCAATTTAGGAATTATTAGATGATCGGAAAAAGTATGTCATTCAATACAATCAATATTTTTTCAATACCCTAAAAAACAAATTCACAAAAATTTATTATTTACTGTATGATGAATGCTTTTAACTAATCTTGAATGTGTTTTATAGAAAATAATATTAATGTTCCGATTCAAAGAAATCGAGCGCTGAGTTTATATATAATAACAATACACACATGAAGTATCTATTTGGATTGCGTGAGTTGCCTTTAGCGTTATGCCTATCTAATTCAGGGTCTTGACGCTTTCCATCCATTGCTATCTTGCTTGACGTCCCAGGACGATATATCAATATCGACAAAATTTGTGAGGTATTGCAGGAGAAATTATTGACAGCTCTAACAGCCTTGAAAAAAATAGGTACAAAAAATTTTTTATCATGTGTTAATTCCAACTTTACAAAAAAAATGTGTGTGGCAGACATGGATGTACCTGATAAGAAATTGTGTTCAAGTACTCCCAAGATTATGTTCTCAGCTATGTAGATGCTCAGGCATTATAGATATCGCCCATACAAGTAAAAAAACGATTGGAATTATGCCTGTACCACGTGACCACGGCAATATATATAGCTATCTCGCAAAAATACTACAGGCCTTATTGGATGAATCTAGTTTATATTTTTTTTCGCAGTGAAAAAAAACGTTGAACGTAAAAAGTTATTTGAGTGAATGTTTTTAACATTCAGAGAGTTATGTTGCTATTTTTTTTTAAGATGAAATCGTTCAATAAGGCAAAGAACAGTTGCAAACGTTGCTAACGATTCCGCAATTTTGGGTATTTTTTTATATCATAATTCGCAAGTTGTTCGCGGAGTTCGCAGAGCCAGCTAGGAAGGAAGGGAGCGCAGTATGGAGAGAGTGTAAGAGTAGGAGAAGCCGACTGAGGGGAACACTTGGTACGCACGGTGGAAAGTGACATCAAATTCGTTCGTTTTTTTCCCTCACGCGGCAGTTCACGGCCCAACATAAGAAGCTTCGCTTCAAAAAGTTTAAACCCAGAACCATTTAAATCTATCGTTCGATTCCTGAGATATGAGATATAACTGATTAAACCAGACACACCACACACACACACACACACAACACACACACACACACACACACACACACACACACACACACACACACACACACACACACACAGAGAGAGAGAGAGAGAGAGAGAGAGAGAGAGAGAGAGACAGACTTTTTCTATAAAAATAGTATAACTTTTCCATAGAGGAAGCTTTGTATCGGTAAAAAGAAAATTTTCTAGAAATACGTTATAAATGTTTTATATAGTGTTCGAAATGAAAATACTACTTTCATAAAAATTATGTCTCTCTCTCTCTAATCTCTATGTGTGTGTGTGTGTGTGTGTGTGTGTGTGTGCGTGTGTGCTTGTGTGTAAGCAGTCATATTTCATGAACCCAACGGCTCGCCCAACGGTAGATTTCAATGATTCTGGGCTTAAAATTTTTGTTTTCTTATCCTTATGACGGTTCGGAAAACAAATTTGAGTCTTATACCTTATAAAGGAGGTTCGGGAGTAATAATAAAATCCAGAGATCACGATGATATGATTTTTCTTGATAGTCTGGAATACGTAGAACTTATATGAATTTTTTCAATATTTGTCATAGATCATTTTGAAAAGAATAATACAAATGAAAATGAGTGTGATAGCATAGACTCTTATGAAACGTAACCCCGATTTATCTTTTACATGGACAAATATCTTTGGAAAATGCAAGGATATTAAAAAAAACCATACCTTCGAATAAAGTATTGTTTCAAGATTCAGTGAGCGAAATTTTGAGTTGTGTTATAATGCATTTTAAACAATGCCAACGCTAAATGTGAGCAAAATATTGAGTTCGTAGGGTGCAAGAGGGAGTGCGCGGTAAAGGGGGCCAAGCTGCGCGGGCCCGAGGGACTCCCCGTTCCTCGCCTCGCTGAATGATACTCCCGAACCTTCTTAACATTTTTTTAATTAAAAACTATTAAATAAGAACTTACTACTGAAATTGATATACGTTATATAACTATCTTGTCGCTGAAACATTATTGAATTATATAAAACTATTCAATTATCTATAGAATCTTTATCTTTTCTTGTATCCGTCTTAAAAAGTAGACTAGTTCAAACAGGGTTTCTTGGATTCGTTATTTCTTTGACAAACTTATATAATCTGTCTTTGTACTTAATGAACAACAAATATGTAGATTACTTGTTGAATTACAAACTAAGTCAAGACCATTCAGAGATGTTTTTTTCACTTATTAGGAGCATGAACGGTCACAATAACAACCCAACAAGCACCCAGTTTTTGTCTTCCATCAAAAAACTTATTTTCAACAAAATGACGTGTATTACATCCAGTTCTGCTAATTGCTTACCTTTGGA
>JAPYYV010008723.1:0-25452 GCA_030522625.1 Copidosoma aretas | reverse complement strand
CTACTATTTAGGCAAGGTAATATACATTGTACTATGAATAGAGAATGATAACAATTATAATGAGCGGTATCACATATTTGCTGATTGTACAGACGATACAGTAGGTCGAGGCTTAGAGTCAAATGTACGAGTAAACAAATACGTATATTTACTTTCGTAGCCGTTCTTCACGATGAACAACATGGTCCGGGCTCCAATTCGACACTGATTTAAAAATGCGATGATAGCCTTAGCCCGAGCCCCAATTTGACACTGATTAAAAAATGCGATAGTAGCACCGGCCCCAATTCAACACTGATTAAAAATAGCTATAGTAGCACCAGCCCCAATTCGACAATTTTTTTTTCAGCCCCAATTCGACATTTCCCCGGGGTATACGTTTCAGAGGGGAGGGAGGAAGATTTGTGAGAGAAAAAATGTTGGTACCATTGCCTAGCAGGTATATAATATATTATGCATACAGGAGGGGTGATACATATAATACGAGTACATACACCAGAAGAGCGAGAAAGGTTGTTTATGTTCAAGTAACCTCAAAAATGATCGGAAAGCAAAATACACTTCGCTCTAGGGTAACAGGAACATTTATTACAACAAAGAAAGTTAATATGTATTGTAGACTACAAAATCTCGGATTAAATAATTTTATAGATACTATTATTGAATTCCTTAAGGGAGCAAAATAGTTGTTATAATTTATGATACAATTTTTTTTTCATTTTTATACACTCATATATCTCAAAATATCCGCAAACTTACAATCGTTAACAGTTTAAATCGTATGTGCATTTGCCGCGCTTGCAGTGATAGCACATGCTTTTGACAAGGGAGAAAACCAATTAGATTTTAGGAGAATAAAGCTCCAAATTTGTCAAAAAGAAAACACTTGTTTCAAAACAATGTTCGACTGCGTCAAAAATAACCAACGTTGCTGTTTCCAGGCAAGAAATACAAAACCTGACCGTCAGTGATACAGCTGTTGAAACAGATACTTACCCGAAATCCGTAAAATTTAGCTCAATACGTTATTCAAATAAAATGAAATCAAAGCACATATAAACAAATAACCAAATGGACTCTCCCGCTAACACTGTTTGTTAATAAATAATCTATTAAGTAATTCAGAATGTTAGCAGAGTAGTCTATGGGTTTCAGGATAACATACATAGGATAATCACAACTTATTAAAAAAATCGGACAGAGCAACCGACTCATAGACATGGTGGAAATAAAAACAGGCATGTGCAGACCATGACTACGTTGTAGTCTAGCAAACTATAACTAAAATGTAATTTGATAAGAATTTCCAATCGGGAACAACGTTATTTTCATATAAAATTTGATAAATACTATTCTTCCGTGTTTTACACTTACGACATAGGTCTATTATAATTTCAATTATGATGTCGATAAACAGCGATGGCTGAATATCACATGCTTTTGACAACGGAGAAAACCAATAAGACTTTAGGGCAAGTAAGCTCCATATTTGGGTAACAGAAAATATGTGTTTTAATACAATACTCTACTACTACGTCTGAAAATAACCAACTTTGTGTTACTACGGCGGAAAACAAAAAACGTGACTATTAGTAATACCGAAGATAAAGCAGATACTGGATAGAAGAAACTTACACTTAAGCTCAATACTTAATTCAAATAAATCCAAATCCACGCACCTTAAACAAAATCACCAAATTAACTCGCCCAATTACAATGTTCATTAATAAATAAGTTATCCACTAATTCAAAAAAATTTCAAAGAAAAGCATAAATATGAATCTTTAGCTCCCTTAACCAAATAACCCATTATACTTCGACCTAATATCCGAAGGGGAAACAAATAATCAAAGTCAAAACTATTTATTGTTTTTAATAATTGAGTTATTGGAAGAGTAGGGATATTATGAATATTTTAGAAGTAATTATAGAATCATGTATTTTTAATCAGTCGAGAAGAAAGTAGCAGTAATAAAGGAAAAAATTTTGAAAAAAACTTGGGCACCCATGTATCAAGTTATACTTTTCAAGCAAACAATTTATGTAGATATGGCTGATTACGCCAAAATTTGTTCGGTAATGACCCCAGCTCAAATTTTCAAATAATAAGACGCAATGAAAATCAAATAATTTATCCATAGAACCTCATATTTATAAACCAATGATAGAAAATATTATATCTGTAAAAGATTATTTTTTTTTAATTCTTAAAAAAGTGTAAAAAATCAGAGAATAATTATCTATTTTTTTAAAAACAAACAAATAATAAAATGAAAGAAATATTATTTGATATATAGTAAAGCTGCAACTAAATTTTATATTAAAATTTTTGAAAAACTTATTAAATTAATTGTTTGATAGTTTATTAATGTAAATCAACTGATAATCAAACTATTTACAAATAACCAGTAATTCAATATTTAAATTAGAAGTGAGTTACAAACTGAAATATAGAAAGTAGTGATGTATAGCTTACTAACAGAGGTAGCTCGTAGATAAGTCGACACGGTACACGGCTCGTATCCTCAAGATGGCAAGTTTAAATCCGATGGAAAAAGGTTTTTTTTTAGAAATTAAAAATTCTATGGAAGAATGATATCAATGGTTATTTTATACAATGACAGAGTTACCATACAAAATCTGGGGATTGGCGCACGGAGCGTGCAGTAGGAGGATCCCCACTAGTGTATATATATGTATATACATATCTTCCTATATTATATAGTTGTCAGAGATTAGAGCGAGATTTTGCCCCGACCACCTCCCCCCCACCTCCTCTCCACCTCCCCCCAGCTCCCTCTCCAATAAAGTAGTTTTTCTTTCATTTTCTTGCAGATTTCGAGTAATCCCAAATTTTTGCTAGCTGGAAATTGGATTTTTACTATAATTAGTACTACAGCCTAAGTCTCCTAAAGGTAACTTTAGGGGAAATACCATAGGGTCTATGAAATGAGAAAGTTTGTTTAAATATGTGTATGACGGACCGTTTTCTGGTGAATGCTTTGGATATACAGATAAATCAAATTTGTCGATTGTACCCGAATCAGAAACAATAATAACACAACATTCTGGTACCAATGGCTTATTATATCGATGATTTTGGTTACTATTTTTTCGAATAAAATACATTCTATAGTTTTGTAAATGTTGAATGTTTGCAATTTGGTGTGAATGTTTGTAATTTTTGGAAAACAAATTTTTATTCATAATAATAGTTAAAATTTTTACATATTCTTCGACCCAATTTGTATTTGTATTTAATCTTTTTTCGATAGTTGTTAAATCGTCGTAAATATAAAATTGACTAAACGATGGTTCTTGTTCATCAGTTGGAAACAGAGAATTGAAAGAAATATGACAAACTTGACCCTTTTTCAAATTATAAATTGCTTTCCTATTTTCATGAGCAAAGTTCGCGTTGAAGGTAGCAAAACAAAACAAATTATTATAATATAGAATCAAGTGTCTGAAATTGTCATCGTTAACCAGAAGATTTTTCAATTTTTTGTCGTGATGACTTAATGGAGATAAAATAATTTTTTCGTTCTTACAACAATTTAATTTTTTACGTTCTTATTTTCAAAATAATGCTAAACAATGTGGACACTCAAAATTCATCTCTCCGAAATCTGATACATCAATCATCGAAGATTTTTTTTTTTTTCGTTGCAATTTGGGAGTCTAATTCACTGTCATATTTTCGTTTAGACATTTTGTAACTTTTAAAAACGAATTTAACAAAGTAAAAGTAAACGAAGAAAAAAATACCTATGTCCCAAATTTTTTGTTGTGAAAAATTTTGAAAAAAAAACAATCAACTAACGATACTGTTAAAATAGAATCATTTTATCTTTCAACTATCTCATTATTCTATATTTGGACGATATTTAAAATCCTTCCATACGTTGTGGTTTTAAATGTACTAAAATCAAAGAATTGGTAATGGAAAATAAAAATGATTGTTCAAAATTTATGTAATTAATTCTAATCAATATATATTAATTAAATATATAAATTGTAATTAACAAATAATTTAATTTGTTTTTTTTCCATACTTCGTTAATTTATATATGCAATCAAGGGGGTTGGCGCGCGTAGCGCGCAGGGGGCGGTGCCCCACTAGTGTATATATATACTAGTGGGGCGTTGCCCCCTGCGTGCTCCGCGCACCAACCACCATATTTCAATATTTTTATTCTCATGTCTGAAAAATGAAAAAAAAATTTTTTTTTTATATACATATATGCGTTCAAACATAGATAACCAGAGCAATCTCATGAGAATTTGCGAAAAATTCGAATAAGTATAGTCAATATATGAAAAGAGTTTACTGATTCATCAAATAATTGTTAAAAATTAAATACTGATAATGACTTTAATGGGTATTTAAGATTGTAATTGATTCATGTATATATGTATACAATATTTACGCAATCATTATAATTAAAAAAATAGTTATGAGCCTTTGTTATTTTTGGTCATTTTAAAATCAATTATGGATATAAGTTTATATTAAGATATAATTTTGAAATTTTTCTTAATGTAATTGTTTCTTTTTATAATTTTTTTATTTCTTGAATTGATTTTTATAACTTCCTACATTTTCTCCGTTTATTTTATAACTATTAAAAATTCTCATCCTCTTGTATTAGTACAAATATTATTCTCAATTGAGTAACTTATACGATTGATTAAACATACAACAACGTGTTAAAATTTCTTTTTACATTTACATAATAATATATTTATAACGCATTACATATTTTTGTACTTTCAATCTTTACTGTTGTGCCCTATTTACCTACATACATATCTTATACTTGCACGTAAATCATCTTTCTTTTACATATCTCTCCATTATCTTTTATTCCTACATTTATGACTGATATTATTAATATTTCATTTGTTGTTTTTTTACCTCCTCACGTAGAAATGTGTGCTTTATACATTTTCTTCTTTCCTTGCAGATCCTACAGTCTATCACTTAAAAACTTCTAATCTCACCCAAATTTATTTATTTTTGCTTTATTTTTCTCTCTACTTTTTTTTTTTTTACATTTTACGGATGAGAGAGTTTTGAATTACCATATAGTTTTTTTGTATTTTCTGATGGACATAAGTCTTTCTTTCCTTTGTAAAATTATCTTTGATTTTGTCATGTTAATTTTCCTTCGCTGTTCTTTTTATTAATCCTATTTCTGTTTTCCAATCTTCTACTTTTTCATTCACCACTTTAACTTTGTTGCCTATTTTGTATGATTTTTATTGGTGAAGTCCGTTAATATCTCAATTAGGCATAAATAAGGCCACCTGCTCTTGTACATTTTTGTTATGTCCAAAAAGTGAATTTATTCCCTTTTTTCATGCCTAGTTCTATGCAAACTCTTCCCGCCTCCATTTTTTATAGATATCCTGGTGTATTTACATTTAAATCCAACATGATATTTGTAAATCAGAATCTATTTTTTCCCCTTTTCCTGTCCTTTTTTATTTCAAATCCATGCCTACCTAGCCCGTCTCCAGCTTCCGTATACATCCTTTTGTCTTTGCATCTAAAATCAACTTTATATTTTTAATTTGCCTTCTATTTTTTTTACATATTTTTATTCTGTTTCATAATCAATTTTCAGCTACGTATGTGCAATATGATTTAATTCTTTGGTCCAGGAAAAATAATATTTAATTTAAACTTTCTACGTTAGCTCTTTCGCTTAAGCCTAAAACTGCTTTGACTGCCCATTGCACCCTACCTGCGGTTTTTTCTGTGTGCACCGATACTTTTTTGTTAAGAACTACACTTCTGGGTCCATCAGTCCATGTCCTCGCTTAAAACTTCCAATGGCTCCAATTTAAATTAAAACAGATCTGTTTTTATTCTTTTCCACTTCAAAGTTTCTTTTTGTACTTACATCCAGTATATTTTTCGTACCATATTTATCTAAGTCTTTCTGCATGGTTTTTTTGTCTTTAAATTGCTGGCCACCTTACGACAGTTAATTTTGAGTTTGCCGACTGATACATCTCCTGTATTATTTTTCATGCATTCATCGTCTATAGTCTCTATAAATAAACTTAAAATTACCCAGATACATAGGCACCCTTGGCCTATCCTTTTTTTTTACATAAATTTGTTAGCCCCTGACCGTAATTACCTGTTTTTTTGTACATTTTTAGATTCTTTTAAACATTTTTTTTTTCATTTTTATGCTTATCTCTCTAATATATAATTTGACCTAGAACATTTTACTATTTATGTTATGAAATTTGGTTTTGATGTCTGTAATTATAGCATGTTATTGCTCCTTTCCCTATTTTATTTTCAGTTAAACTGTTTAGTACAAAAATTTGGTACCTTGTTCTTCTTTTTGCTCTAATGCGAGCCTGACTCTTTTTTATTATTTGACACTCCTTTACCTATTTTTCTACTTTTTTAACGACTACAATTGCTCATACCTTGAATGCAACAGGTAAAAACGCCACTTTCCTGTATTTTTAAAGTCCTTCTACTCTCTCCCGGCCTTGTAAATTTGATAGTTTCTTGCTATTACACACTTTTTGATAGTATGTGTGTTAGTCTATAAGCTGTAAGGTATGTTTTTGAATTCAATCATCCAAATTATTCGCAGATTCTTGAAACAGTTTTTCATAATTCTGTCTTCTGTCTTTTATTTTTTTTTCATTTTTATATAGACATGCTTTTATTCAATGATGGATATATCCTCGTAAAATCTTTTTTGACGTTGCTATTGATTTCAATACTCCTCTATTCGTTCTCCGTATAACATGTATCATGGTTGTCTCTTGGCATATTTTTAAAAGAATTGATTCATGCCTCTTTTCTTATTACCATCCCTTTTGTTTTTCTATTTTTATTTTTTAATAGCTCTCCAAAACTAATTTAATATATTTTTTCTGCTACTTTTCTTAGTTTTCTATGGTTTGTTTGATTTTTTTATCTCTTATTATTCTATTTGTGAATTTTGCGTCAGTCTTTAATTCGTCTTTTACTCATTCTTTTATTAATCAAGTATTCAATGAATGTATCGATAATCCATATTTTTTGCTAAATTATTGTGAAATCCTGTTTATCAATTTGCAATGATTTTTAGCTTTATAGATTTTATCATTTCTAGTTCCTCTGTTACCTGTGTAATTACATTACGTAACCTGTCCTCCTTCTTTGTGATATTTATTCCGTATGTATTTTCGCCTACTTGCGCGCTCTGCTTGCCAATTTTCCAATTATGCATATTGATAAGATATATCATTTTGATAATTATCATATGAATATATTAAATTTCTTATGATGATAATAAAGTCTTCTTTTATTCATTAAAGTAGCTTATAATTCCTTTTTTCTTCAATTTAAAAAATAAATATTAATATGTATTTTAATTTTTTTTTTTATAAACATATCAGATTTTTTTTATGCTGTTTTAAATATATTTCTTTTAAAAAAACATTTCATTTAGAAAATGATAGATCAATAAAAAAAACGATTGCTTGGGCTAGGACTTCGGCCATTTATTTATTAATTATTTTTTTACAGGTATTCGATTTTAATTTTTTTTTTCAATCACATTTAATGTAATTTTAATGTATAAAATAACATTTTCAAGATATAGACAGTATAACATTAAACTTCAGCTAAATCTTATTTTTCAAAGAACATAGTAAAGAAAAATCATTCAAATGTGTTAAATGTAAGAAAAGTTTTAAATGATCGACACATTTAAATAGACATATATGTTCATTTATAGAAAAGAACATAAAATATGTTTTTTTAAATTGTTTTAAGAGTTTTACAAGATATGACGGTTTGAGACGGCGTATAAAATGCCACAATGTAAAACAAATAGAACAAATTATTGTTTAATTCATTAAATTGTTTTAATTGACCATTATTTGTTAACTTCTGTGGATACTTGGAAGAGCTAACGTTACTGCTAAATTTTTCAATACTATATATTCAATATATTGGTACTAATAGATACTTTATTGAACCCTTATTTTATTTTATTTATCTTTTTTATTATAATTATAATCTTAAAACATTTAGTTGTGCGTAATCTAAATGAAACCTAATTATAAAATCATATCGATGAATTTACAATTAAGTTAAGTGAGTGAACAGTGAGTAGGAGGTGACAAGGAGGCGAAAGGAAGATGGGTTTGAGCTGGGGAGGTGAAGGGGGAGGTGAAGGGGTGCTTAAGAGGTAGCAGAGGGGAGCGGGGGGAGCCAACCCAAAAAAAATGGGTTAAAAATCACGTAAAAATGAACAAATAACTACTTAATTTAAAGGAGAGGTCAGGGGGAGACGGGGGAGGTTAAGCGAAGCGGGGGGGAGCAGGGGGGGCTAGAACTAATTTTTGTCCATACAACTATATAACATAGGAAGATATGTATATGTATCTTTAAACTAGTGGGGCTCCGCCCCCTGCGTGCTCTGCGCGCCAACCCCCATACCTTAGTATTTTTAATTTAAAAATTAATGGAACATTTAAAAAAACATTACTTGGGCTGGGACTTCGGACGGATACACAAAAGTTATGGATTGTGATTTTGGATGAAAAATAACAACCTCAACTTAGCATAAATTACAGAGTGCATTTATATAGAACAAATAATATACTTTTTTTTGGGTCAACTCACCGGTTTTTTTTTATTATTACCATTACTTTAAATACTTATAAAACAACTATAAAAGCTATGACGAACGTACTAAAAATAATCGGACTTTTGAATGTATTTCATTATATCTATATTACATTAATATAAGGTTATCTACATACTTATATAAATACAATTATTCCGTCGATTGAGTGCATTTATGCTCTTTACAATTTTTTAAGCACTATTTACCTATTATATACAATTACCACCATTCTATTAAAAAGCTTTTAAAATTTCTAGTTATTTTATGATTTTTTTCCAGCTAAAGAAACTCCCTACTGTTTAGAATATTTTGATTGCGTAAATTCTAATGTTTGGTGATTATAATAAAAAATTTTCTACTCGATGTGTAGTTAAATTTGTAAATCAAATTAAAAAAATTTATTACAGACTTTTAATTAGATATATTAAAGTGATTCATCATTTTTTCACATGTATTCTTTATTATTCTTTTTTAATACTTATATTTACTGTAATTTCAATTAACAAAATAATGTATCAAAGATATGAACGGTACAACATTGAATTTCAGACAAATCATTATTTTTAATGAACATAGTGAGAAAAAATTATTTAAATGTGCTAAAAGTAGTAAAAGTTTTAAAAGATTGACACATTTCAATAGACATATAATAATTAATAATGAAGGAAATGAAAAAAAAACTTTATAAAAATGTGGTAAAGGTTTTAGAAGATCAGACGGTTTAAGGAGCTTTGGGAGTTTCGCTCAGAGGAGCGAGAAATGGGGAGTTCCCTCTTTCATACACGAGTCTTCGCTACGTATGTGCAATATAATTTTATCCATGAAAAATAATAAAAAATATTTAAACTTTGTACTCTATCTCTTTTGCTTACGCCTAAAACTGCTTTAACTGTCCTTTGCTCCTGATCTCTCGTTTTATTTCATGCCGGGAAAATTTTTTGCTAAGACCCACACTTCTTGGTCCATGTCCTAGTTCTTGACTTCCAATGTATCCACTTCAAATTCAAACAGATCTGCTTTTATCCTTTATTAATTTCCAAAAATAAACATTTTCCTTTTTTATTTATTTCCAGTATATTTCTTGCACTTTATTTAACTAAGTCTTTCTGCATATGTTTTCTGTCTTTAATATGCTAGATGCCTTTAACAACGTCATTAGATAATTTGAGACAGTTAATTCTCAGTTTTCCTACTATTAAACCTCCTGTTTTATTTTAGATTCAGTTATCGCATATTTTTAAAACAAATATACTTAAAAGTATTAGGCTTCATAAACCCCTTGCCTTTTCTTTTTCATAGTTTTGAATAAATTTGTTAGTCCCTGGCCATAATTAACTGTTCTTTTTTTGGATGTTTCGATTTTTTTGAACATTTTTGTCATTTCTATACTTAAATTTTTGCTTTCAATTAAATTATTTAGTACAAAAACATGGTATTTTGTTCTTTCTTTTATTCTGATAGCAGCCTAACTCTTTATTATTATTTTTTACTACTCTACCGATTTGTCTACATTTTCAGCGATTATAATTTCTTACATCTTGTATGTTCCATATGAAAAGGCCACTCCTTTGTAGTTTTAAGGTACTTCTACTTCTTCCTTGCCTTGTGAATTCGATAATATATGTGTTAGTCTATAAGCTATTAAGTTATTTCGTCAAATCAAAATTCCATATTATTTGTAGATTCTTGAAACAGTGTTCCATAATTTTGTCTTCTCCTGTGTATTTTCTGTTTTTCATTTTTCGCAAGCCATTTATTTTTTCAATGATGGATATATTCTTGTAAAAAATTACCCTATTAAGTGCCATAAAGAAAATTCTTAGCATAAATAATGCCGAGAGAAGCTTTGAAACCTTCAAGAGTGGTATTTTCCGTGTAGGTATTTGAATGCGTCAGCAGAAAAGCATGTCTTATCGCTAATTCCAGAATTTTCTCAAGATCTATAATGATATATATAAAATTTATCTCCCTAACATCCAAATAATACCTTTCGTTTCAATATTCAGGATTATTCTTACGGCTTTCATAGGTATAATCATAAATTTTTGGTGTAAAATTATGAATACCGTTATTCTATTTATTATCATTGATTGCTACATAATCAATTTTCATAGAAGTTGGTTTTTTATATAGGTATTTTTATACGTATAAGAAAGTAATAGTGTTGTCAAAATTTATTACGAAGGGAACAACATGTTTGGGGGGAGAGCTGGGGGGAGATAGGGGGGGAGTCCGATGGGTAGCTGAGGGGGAGCGGGGGGAGATAGCCCAAATTATTTGAGGTCATATTTCATGGTAAAAAGAAACGAATTTTCCTTATTTTGGTGGGGAGCTGGTGGCAAGCTGAGGGGAAGCGGGGGGGAGCTAGTTCTCACCCTAAAACGATACAATTATATAATATAGGAAGATATATACGAGCAGAGTCGAAGACGCATGCATGAAGTAAGAGTAAAAAAGACTCTCACAAGAGAGTCTGGTGGGCCGAGATCGAAGGTACGCTATCAGTAACATACTGTTATAATTATTCTACGTACACATACGTATTGACGTATACGTATAATTTTGTATATGGCCAGGAATCGTGATCAGAAAAATCAATAGATCTGGCAACGATAGTGTTGAACGGTCATTGATCCAAATTCTAACCGCGGCCAGCGTTGCTTAACTTCGCTATTCGACGAAGCTGGCACTCTACCGCTAGGCTTAAATAACGGATAAAGAGGGACATGTATTTGGTATACAAATACCGTAACACCCAATTGCCTTTACTTGGATTGACAAAATACTTGACTACTGTTATACAAAATAGGCATTTTTAATGTAGCACTAATAAGTACAGTAGCTAAGCACACATCACTCAAAATAGTGATTTTATTACTAAACATTATTAGTTATCGTTGCTTTATTATTTATAAATGTATACTATGTCCGTACTTTGACGTACTTAAGTCCATAACTTTATACTGCTAAGCTCATGTTTTCATACCTTCTGACTGTCGCTAGCGACACTCGTTGCTTTCCTCCCATTTATTCATTTTTTAAACATCATACTTTTTTTAAATTCCGAATCCTGGTGATTTTTGAAAACTAGCCGTTATATTGGATCTGCCATTCTGTTTTTCGGCAATATTATCCAAGATTTATAATAATTGACCTTTAAAATTTCACGATATTTCTTTTATTTATCTCCTATTTTTGAAGATGACTTATAACCGCAAAATTACGTTTTTTTACGTTTTGACCGTTTTTTTGGCGTGTTTCTGGACAAGGGCCATCACAGAACAAAAATTGATTGATAGTAGATATAAGAAAGTACAAAAAAAAATTTATGTCATACTTTTGCAAAAGTTACACATAAACTTTAATATATTAAAATAAGAGGAAAAATCAACATTAAAATAAAAAAAAAATTCTTATCATATTCTACGGAAAAAGTGCTAACTATAGTAGATTTTCTTACAAGGGAAGAAATGGAACTTTCTCACGTACGTTGTATAACCACTGAGGAGAAGCTGACATACATGTACGTTGCCCATAATGTTTGTCAAGGAAAAAACAGTGAATTCTATTAGAATAATTTTTTTATTCTTAATAACAGAGATAGGATATTTTTGTTTTTTTTACGCAATTATAGGGCCACCGAAGAGGATGACGGTTAAAATTTTCAATGCACTTCTTTCTTACTTCTTGTCTTGGGTGGGATGGTAGTGTTGGTGTGGAGGAGTGTTGTGGGGGGGGGGGGGGGGGGGGGGGGGGCGGGGGGGGACAGAAGAGGGAGGGGTTGTCACGCTACCCCCTAAAATCACTGTATAATACAGAAAGATAGGGAGATAGAAAAAGAGATCATACGTATTAAATTATACGTACATATACATGCAAGCCTCTGCTACTGCTGCAATATATGGGTCATTCTTTTACAATACAGACATGTTTGAACCAAATTCTGACCGACACATTTTTTATTTGTCTTAAAGTTTTTCTACCAGTTCTATATAAAAAAAAAGAGATTTGTGTTCGTAGATTTATTTATTTTTTTTTTTTTGTATAGAAGTGTTCTAAGTTCTTAGAATGTGTGATTAAACTTGATTTACATTTTTATTTTAAAGTCAACGATGTAAATTTATTAAAAAATTTTTTTTTTTAATTATTAACAAATTTATATTGTTATGAGCAATATTAATGATTCAATCGATTGTTGACGATTTCGCCCACCTTGTAGTGGGTTTTTAATAAAACCATTGTTTTCTAAGTTAAATTTTTTTTCGAGTAAGTATTTTCGTGTGATGGAAAGATTATTATTACTATTTAAAAAAAAAAAATTTATCTAGTGCAGCACGTCTTATTGGCCTGAAAAAAAAAAAAAAAAAAAAAAAAAAAAAAAAAAAAAAAAAAAAAAAAAAAAAAGATGTAAATAAATAACGTTACTGTAGCGAGTTAAAATATAATTTATAAAGATTTTCATCTATTCGTATTAGTTAGCAAGTACCTTATCCAAAGTAATATTGTAAAATATTTACATTTGGTATCATCCCATACGCGTATAGTATTTCTTACTTAAAAATTTTTACACTAGTTGTTTTAATACAATGAGGATTGTTTTGTTTTTAATTTTTCAGGAGATATTGGAACCATACTATGATAATTCTTTGTGCCTTTTATCGTTATAGCTTTTTATAAACGCGTCGATAATCGTTTATCTTTTTCTTTACACTCATTATTAGTCGAGCAGCAACACGCTATATTTGATAGAGCTTCTGTCGCCTAACTGAACAACTTATCCGGTGTGTGGATAGGATTATTTACTCTTTGAAGTCTAGCTCTAACAGCATGTGGTTTGAATGTTCCACAAATTTCGTCACATGGTCTTTTACGAAGTTTTTTCGTTAAATTACTTATAAATTTCTATCTTCTGATGAATATCATTTAATGAAAAATGTTAAATAATAATTTATACAACAGACAAAATCGATCTGGAGCAATAACATGATGCATGCAATAGAATTCGCGTGCCGACAAGACATGCCACACTATGTGAATTTATGTGTTTCTAATACTAATAATAATTGCATTATAAAACAAAACACGTTTTTGGTAGGAAATTTGACGTTAAATACGATGGTAATATTTAAAATTCACTACAAGGTGGCGGCAATTATTGAAAATTAATTCAATCATTTAAACTGCTTGCAACAATATGAATTTGTAAATAATCTTTAATGAAACATTTGTTTATTAAAGTTTTTTTTTTCAGCTTTGAAATTGAAAAAATATTAAGTTTTTCGTTCAAATAGAACTGGAGTGATCAATTTTTTAATTTTTGAAAGTAAGTCTTGAAGCAAAAAATCACGAAATCCCTATAATTAAATGAAAACTATCTTCTTTAAGAAAAAAAAAAAAAAATCATCGATCGTGTATCTCCTTCTTATGATGTAGAAACTATAAAAAAAAAATTCAGCCAAATTCAAAATGTGTCGATCAGAATGTTATTCGGTTTGTGAAAGAATTTCTCATACACACTCTAGTACTTTTTCCCTTTTTCTCTGTGTCTGATATTCACGCCTTGTGCACATGTATGGTGGTATGGTAAGGAAAACAGCAGCAGTGGAGGGGAAAAAGACCATAGACACGTAGAATCTCCTTCCTGTAGGGAAATCAACGAGACATATTTTCGCTGCGTACTTCCCTTACTTTTCATGCCTGCCAAAAGAACTGTTCCACTTCAAAACAATTTTTTGAGCCGTCCTTAAACCCGAGTTCGCACAATAAGAAATACTGCTTGCATACGCTCGCCACTTGTGCCACTGTTACGTAGGATGTGAAAATATTAAAAGTTACTTAGGTTTGTAGTGAACGTCTAAGGCTTGAGATAAGTATCGAGGCTTACGTTGTTAATATTTAACTTATCGTCTTATGAAAAACTCGATATTCGCATGAGTAATCTTGTAAAAAATTTAATTGCTAGTCGGACACAGAAAGTAAGACTTGCTTTTAAAGACGCTGGTACGCTTTTTGCTCCGCCTGCACGCTTATGTACAGGTATTCCTTTCCACTCCACCATACTCGTGCAGTACTGTATATTTTAGTCTCCCCCACTGCAAGACTTCTCCAAGTTGCGCATTAAAACCTCCAGCCAATATAATAACAATGATCACTTTATTGTCTTTTTTCTTACATTAATACATTTAGCCTACATTACATGTGCCATCATCGACAGTACTTATACATATATTCGGAATAACTTATAGACAGGTATTTTTACTTACTAGTCACAATTACAAATCATTAGTTTTTCGTACATTACATACTCAATTTTTCGATTCGTCGCAACATTTCAACTCACATTACAAACTCCATTCTTCTCAAATTATATTTTTTCCCTTCTTTTTAGAGATATCTTATTGTTCTAACAGCTTCAGAGTCATTTTCGTTCGTGCAGATTCTTTTTCTATTCATATATCTACTAAATTTACTTTTGTAAAAAGAGTCAATAAACATACTATTTTTTCTTACAAACTAATCCTTAACCTAAGTTAATATCATGAATTAGAATCCTTAGAAAAAAATCTGAGCCCTGACCGAGGATCAAGCCTACAACCCCTTGAACGGTGTTGTTTCCAAGGCTTGCACGCTAACCACTGAGCCAACGACTAAAATTTGCCAATCTAGTTCGACCACTGGCCACGACGGTTAAGCGCCTTGAAAGCACAAACGGGGACACACTGCTAGCAAAAGGCACTGCAAATATCTCTTCTTATCTCTGACTTATCATATTCTAATTTGTTTTTGTAAATCTTACACAAAGCTATTGTGCAGATTCTATACAGAAGAAGCTGAAGCCAGTCAAACTTAAATATTACTTAAATACTTAAATTCAATTTAACGTTTTTTCTAAGTTCCCTCGACAAAAAAAAAGAAGAGTAAGAAGTTGTTTGGAATGAAGTTTCTCCCCCCAATAATGACTTTGCAAAAGTATTACATAATAAGGGGAATGGTCCGAATTGGGCGATGATCCTCCGATAATACACGTTTCAAAGTTTTTAGACGTTAAAGTGATCATATTTTTGAAACTCATTTAAGTTTAATTTTAAAATTTTGCTGACAGATTTTAAAATTCAAATTAAAACCAAGTGATGATTAATGTCATTTTGATGTTTAAAAGTAGGCTCTATGATTTTTTATGTACACATCAATAGACTGAAAATTTTATGCTGAACATTTAAAAACATTGTGAACGGTTATCAATTTTTTGACCAGTAATTACGAACACATATTTGTCAATAAATCAATTATGCAATAGGTATATACTTCCATGGTTAGTTTTTATCATTGATACACATAAAGAAAAATCACTAGGACGGAAAAATTAGTGGAGGCGATGAAGGATATTTGTGACCATTAATACCTTCACAAAAAACTTAACAATGTTACTGTGTGAGTTTGAACTCGGTGCCTACAGCTTAAACCCCACAGTTCCTACGCGAGGGTGCTACTTCGCAGGCTGTGGCCGTATCGCGGTATCTGCGCTGCAACAACGAGCTTCAGCTATTCACCCATCGAATCTGCAGCAGCACAACTCCTTCCAGGATCGGACCGATCACGTCGTGCTCTTTCGTCTCTGTGTAATTTCTCTTGCGCCTCGACTCTTTAGAATAGAGACCGTACTATGGACGTGGCTGTGCTTTGGTAAAATAAATTGGTATTTATAACAGTAACTGTAATATTGAAAGTAGTATCCAAATTTTTAAGTATCCATACAAAATCATCATAATTTCTATTTATTTCAATTATTCAAAAGATTGCCGAAAAATTATGCGTCATTGTTTGAAAAGCTTTTTTTTGCCTCTTCGGATGATTGAAATCTGAAAAGATTTGATAAAAGGCTGATGATATCATGAAAAAATCAAAGGTAGTAAGAAATAATTGCACTAAAAGGTTTTACTATTTAATATGTTAGCTGAGCACCTTATTACCGGGTGGACAATAGCAAGAATCTATCTAATTCAAAAGGCGGGGAGGAGTAAGAGGACATTGAAACTACAGGGAAGTGGCATTTCTAAATACAGGATGAAAGATATTAGCAATTGTAATCGCTGTAAGAGTGAAAGAATAGGTAGTGGAGCGTAGAAGATTAAAGGAAAGTCAGACTGCCTTAAGAAAAAAAAAGAAGACAAGGGACCATATTTTTTTACTAAATAGTGCAATCAAAAACAAACACAAGGAAGCGGGCAATAAATTATATGCTGTATTTGTTAACTTTAAAGCAGCATTTAATAACATCAATATATAAGTGTTCTGTGTGAAATTAGACAGAATAGGCATGGTTATGTAAATGATAAAAATGTTAAAAAGAATCTATAAATGAACAAAATAACAGGTAAATACGGGCTAGGAGCTAACAAATTTATTTAAAACAGTTAAAGGGGTAAAGAAAGGGTAACCATGAAGCATGGCAGATATAGAAGATGAGTGGATTGACGTTGTGTTAGGTGCAGAGCATTGTGAAAACACGAAACAAATGCTAAAAGACTGAGATGAATATGATACGAAAAATACCCTAAAGGTAAACATAAAAAATCCGAAAGTCTATATTTTTAGGAATGCTGAAGGGATAAGAAAAGATCTGTTTGAATTTAAAGGGGAGATATTGGAAAATGTACACGAGTATAGGGTGTCTCGAAAATGTTTTAGAAAAACTATACCACGCGATTGAACGTGTCAAGACGAACAAAAAAGCTGTGTACCAAATTTCGATCTAATGCGTAGTTTTTAAGGTATTGTCAACTGACATTTTCGGAACACCTTGTATATATTTAGAAGTGTGGTTCTAAATAAACAAAAACTTTTCGTGGCACGGAGAAAAAAAGACAGACGAAATGCAAAGGGCAGTCAACGCAGATTAAGGCTTAAGCAAAAGAGCTAAAGTAGAATGTTTGAATGAAAGATTATTTTTCATGGATTAAATGATAAAATTCTAATGTCCATATAGAGCGGAGACTTGCACATGAAAAAAAAGAAAATATGTAGAAAAACAGAAGGCAGATTAAAAACATGATGTTGGATTTAAGGAGGTTCCAACCCAAAATCACTTTTCTTAGGATTTTGCTCAAATTTACAGGAAAAATTAATTATTATACAATGCGTTACTGGTTAAAATTTAAAAGAGCCTAGCGTCACGGTTTCAGAGATATGAAGCTTCAAAGTTTCCTATTTTAACACGTCTTATGGAACCGGTCGTAACGAAGGGGTTGTTTTTAAGACATCTTCGTTAATAACTTGAAAACGGTTCATTCAAAATAGCTCAAAAAATGATATCGTATTTTTAAAATTATGAGAAAGATGATATTAATATTCTACGAAGACAAGTGTCACCGTTAGCAAGATATTTTAACTTAAAAGCAAGGATTCGCAGCTGAATCTATCAAGAAAAAGATGGGATCTCGAGATATGACAACAGGGCTTATGTAGCCTATACATACAGTAAAGGCAATGTAACCTCTACAGTATGCTATATATTAATCATGTATGGTACGAAGTGAATGTTGTAGTCTGCCGTAATGGTATCTTGTACTCATCCGAAAAGGAAATGTGTTGCATTGTAAAAATGATTAAACAAGTTTCTTACTATTTCTTATTTTCACAAAACAAAATTTATGAATTTCATCTTAAGCTGTCCCTTAAAATTTAAATGACGATTAATTAATGTATGCAAATAGAATACGTATGAAAACAATTTGGAGTAATATTGAAATAATGAAAATCAAATTTAAAGTTCTCCTTCTTTATTATTAACAATATTTATCCGAAAACTTAGACAATAGGCAAATCAATACAGATGATGATGCAATTATGACACACCAAATTTTTTCCCAATTCGGTCGAGTTAACAACACGAATACGATCAGAGGAATACGTCTTTCCCTTTTCATTTGAAACTTAAGTTTTTCTTTTGTTGCCTCATTCATACGCGCTACAGCTATTTTCTTTTTGAGTTGCATTTTCCGTTCGATAAACCAGCCGTGTGATACTCAAGATATTTCTGACACTTTCACGATTTTAAGTTAAATTAATAGCAAAACAATAATAACGTCAGACGACTGAGATGACTTGAGGAGCAGACGTTGATAAGTCTTTCTTCCGCCAGTCTCACTATGTGTTTGTATACATCAACGCTGTATTTGGTTACGTGTATGTTTCGTATAGGTGAGCCTAACGGTGTATTATATGTGTGAGTAGGGTTGGAACCTACTTAAATGCAATGATACAAGAATATGTATGTAAAATGGAGACAAGTAGTTTAGGCACAGATTTGGGAATAAAAAAAGAAAAAAGAAAGAGAAAAAATAGAAGGTAGATTTAAAAAGATAATGTTGGATTTAAATGCAAACACACAAAGATATATATGAAAAATGGATGCGGGAAGGGTTAGCCTAGAAATAGACATGAGAAAAAGGGCAGACATTTGCTCTTTGTACATTTTAAAAATGGACAAAAGCAGGTGGCCACACGTATGCTTAATGGAAAAAGTAAGAGGTATAACCGATAAAAATCCAACGAAATTAGGTAAAAAAGTATAATTAGTGCATAAAAAAGTAGAGTATGGAGATATGATAGCACTTATAAAAAGAGCAACCGAGGAAATAAACTGAAAAAAATCAAAGAGAATTTCACAAGGGAAAAAAGACTTTTATAAATCATGAAATACAGAAAAATTAATAGAAATGAACTACTCTAAAGTCAATAAAATATAAAAAATTGATAAAAAAATTAAAGAGAAAAATATATTTAAAAAAAACGTACAAAAAAGTTTAAAAGAACAATTATTTAGACAGAGATATAAGAGTTAAGAAAGCACGAAAGAAAAAGAGTTTCAGTAATAGACGGTTTCAACAAAAAACAAAAAAAAACATGTGGTTCTGCAATGAAAATAAAAATAAAACATAGAGTACAGATTGCTATGTAAAAAGGGAAAAAAGCATATTAAATAATAACATCAGTCAGAAATATACGATTAAAAGATAATAGAAAGATATTCAAAAGTGATATGAATAGGTTTTTCGCGTTCCCGGCTCTTTTTGATTCCTGGGAATCGCGAATGATCATATTATATTCCCGGGAATTTTCGGGTAGCCCGGAATCACTTATTTACAAATGAGACTCTAATTTATAAGTATTATGTTCTATTTTTTATTATTAAAAGATTATGGAAAAACAAAAATCTACTTTTTATTACAAAATAATCAATAATAGCTGCTAGTCTAATAAAAAATTGTACACTGTGTAACGATTTTGTACTCATAATTAAACGTTTACTTTAACTAAAAAGGAACTCTCACTACTGAGATCATTATAAATCTAATTACAGTTGTATATTTTCCAGTGTGCATTTAAACTGAATAAAAAGGAACTATCACCGACCCTGTGTGTCAAATTCAAGTCTTGTGAAATTATTATTCGATAACATTATAATTAACGTGGTCTTTTTGCCGGAGAAAAAAGCTGTCAAGAATACCATTGCGTTTAAAGAGCAATCGGATACCCTGTTTCTTGCTTTAGTCGCAAAACTTCCATTAATAGAAAAAGTCCGCTAGCTTTCTGTAGAAGTAAGTTTCACTGATAATAGGGCTTTCTATAGCAGATCTAAATTTTATGTACGTGTTTTCATGACCTCGTACATATAAAATAAGAATTAACAGCATTAAAATAACACTAAGGAATGAAAACGTATGATATCTATATAGATATCATAGATAGCACTAGCCAAATACAAATCAAATTCTATAATAGTTCATAAAAGCAATAACTCAACAAGTACCTAAAATTCTTTTTTTAATTTAATACTTTTTACAACGGGAGTTGGTGGTATAAGACTGGTAGCACTGTTGATAGCTTCATTCAACTGCATTTTATAAGATGTATTATCAGACAATTCTTACAGCGTGAGATTATCTTCTACATTCGAGTTGTCTGTGTCATAAATGTTGTTAGAAAACAAGCGCATAAGTAGTTTCTCGGCACATTTGATGAAACTTGTTTTCAAAGCATTTGGCAAGTCATTTGATGCGAAAGTGTCAGGAATATGTAAATATTTGCAAAGAGTAAAAAGATTGACATCTCTTCGCTGTAAAATTCTTTCTTTCAATGCTTAATACAACTCTTCGGAGAATGGAGTTCAGATTCGTCGGATTGCATTTAGCAGAACTACAATAATAGCGTCACATATAATAATTGTTGCGTCTTTTCGGCTCAGTGCTTTTACCGCTAGCTTAACGGGTTTCAATATTTTCACCAGATGCTGCAACTCTTCATCATTTTTTCCATTCCAGTTCTGGTTGTAGTTCATATTGGCGACAGCTTTTTTAATACTGTTCTTACCAACAAGAATCTTCTATCATAGTAACTATGTTTCAACGAGTTTTTACACGTAACAGCAACTGCATTTCTTGTCCCATTTCTTTGTTTATAAATTGTTGAAGGAGAGCATTTTTCAATGGACTTTTTTGGAAAATTTTTACAATTTTTCGGACCTCGTTTAAAACATGTATTAAATCTGGACAGATGATAACTTCAGGCTTGTTTTTTGTAAATCACGACCGTAACAGCTAAATGCAATGCGTGATTGATGCACAGCAACATTTCTGATGAACTTTCTCTCCCAAACTTCTTCATCACAGATGCCCATCTGATGTTGTGGCCATAACGTGGTTTTCGAAATCCAAATTGAACTCATTAAGATGTCTTGCAACTATATCTTTTACTTCTATTGCACCACATTTACCAGGAATAAATATAAGTCCTAAGTTGAATACTCTTTATCAGTGGCGTGCAGGTTAATGTTTAAATAATTTCTGTAGTTTAAGCTGGTCCACTCATCCAATATTATACTAAGCCATTTGTCCGTTTGTACTAACGTTTGATGTTCTATTTTCATGTCAGTTTTTTTTTCGTCGTCATACTCTACAATAAGCTTCATAACCTAGCCTTCACTTCTTGGTAAATGTAGATGTTTTTGTTTAAATGCTTGGTGAATAAATTCGCTGCGTGTAATGGCACGGAGTGATATGCCGTCTTAAACTGCTAGACGAGCTATAACCTCGGATATTTTTCGAGTAGTCCGGAAAAAAGTACTAATATTTTGTTGTTCACATCTAGGTCGTTTTAATAGCGAGGCACTTTCGCTGCCCATAGAAGCACTGTCAGATTTTGTAGTAGTAGCGTGTGGTGATAAAGATGACTGTGCCGAGTTATTTTCGCCTTTTAATTTACATACTTTTAGCTTATGCACTGTCTAAATATTTAACTAGACCACTCGTCGATGAGCCTTTGCAAGATCACATTTTTGGATTTTTCACAAAGTAAGCATTGTGCCAACTTATTGTTTTTCGGATATTTCTTGAAGTAATTCCAGACTTTTCAAAACATGATCAAAAATTGTCATCGACCAAAATTATATTAATTCGGGAAAACACAAGTAACACTTTAATGACAACCTAAATATGAGTCATGGTGATGTATAAGATATTTCTATAGGGAAATAAGGATCAGCAGAGCCAACATTGAAAGTTGAATGATACGTTATGCGTTATAAATTTAAATATTATGTCAATGTAAAAAGAAAATGTAACATTTTCCTATGTTCATATATAAAGGTCAGTGCTGATAAACTACGGTAAATCAATTGCGTATTACATTCCATTGCAAATACAATTAGTATTAATTTAGGGGATATCAATTTTAAATAGTTATGGCACAAGAAACGAGAATGTAAGAGAATATAAAAATCTGTATCAGCAATAAAAAAATAAATTAATAAAAAATTTCCACTCCCAAATCTAAAGAAAGAATTCCAAAATTATATCTTATTATAAACTTATATTATTAATTGATTTTAAAATGTTCAAAAATTACGAAAAAAAGCTCCCAATTGTTTCTTTAATAAGCATGATTATCTGAATAATACATACATATACATATGTATCAATATTAACCTTGAATGTCAATTAGAGTCATTCATCAGTATTAAATTAGTAATAATTTTTTACTGAATCAGTGCACTAATTCATTTGTTAACTATATTTGTTTGAATTCCAAGCGATTTTGTATGTGATCATTTTGGTTTTCTATGTTTTTACGCATGTATATATTGAAGAAAAAATTCTCGTATCACATATTTAGACATAAGAATAAAAATATTAAAATGTGGGGGTTGGCATTTGGAGCGTGCAGACAGCGAAGTCCCACTAGTATATATATATATACATATATATAGTGTACCACTAGTGTATACATATATATATATATATATATATATCTTCCTATAGTATATAGTTGCATGGGAATTTAGCGACATTTACCTCCCCCTTTCCTCCGCCTCCCGCCCCCTTAAATAACGTTCAGATTCGTTCATTTTTACGTTGTTTTTAGCCCAATAAAATCTCCCCTCCCGCCTCCTCGATCGCCCTCAGTTCCCCCTCCCTCTCCTCTGCTTCTCAGCTCTCCCTCGCGGCTTCATTATCTCCCTCTCAGGTAAAAATTTTGGTCTTTGTCCTTTGTGTGGTTATATTCGTTTTAGCGTCACTTACTGTTCTCCTCTTCTTCTTTTACTTTTTTTCGCTCCCCTCAGTCCTATTTCACATTTAATTTTTGTCAGGGCGATATAGACAAGAACAACAATGATTATATTTTATAAAAATAATATCTTTTTTTTGTTACATCTTCGCAAATGTCATAACACATTATCATTGCGTGAAAGACTTTTTCCAGATACATTGCAAATTTTCTTATTTAAGATATCTTGATGTGATGTCATATGTCTCGTAAGATGGTAGTGTCTTTTATAAATTTTGTCACATTTTGTACACTTACATTTTTTTTCAAAATTTTACAAATATCACATTTGTGATATAGTTTCGAATGTGTTTGCATATGTAAATTTAAATCGTCCTCGGAAGTAAATTTCAAAACACATTTTTGACAATTATATGAGTCACTCTCGTTAAATAAAAAGAAACAAAATTAATTTAAGTTATTTATTTGTTATTAAAAAAAGATTAAACTTATATTATACAGTAATTATAAGTACTAAAATTCCATATTCAATTTTATCCAAGTATATTCTATAAGAAAAATGTATAATTAGTCTTTTTGCTGTAAAATGTTGTTTATTGTTGTTTGAAAAAAAAATTACAACTTTCAAGTGATGGAAATTTATTATAACTTCGTTATTTGATGTTCTTATGTTAAGAAATGTTATGCTAGCAAACAAATTTATTCTACTAATCAAATATTTCTTTCCATACTATATTTTAAATTTGGTCTTTATCTGTAGATTAATTTTGAATAAATAAATTTTTAGAATTTTTACATCTGGATAACGCGACGTACAATCGTCCACGAGAAAATGATGGTTTACGTACATACAATCCTACGGAATCGAAACTTTGGCCTTGTGATTTATTAATAGTCATGGAAAATGCTCAAGTCAACAAAAATTGTTTTCTGTATAATATAAAGGTAGTGATGAAGTGATTCCAGTATTTAAAGTTATTCTAGAAATAAACCCTTTATCTCCTTGTTCATCTTCTGTGATTATTTCTGCTTCTATATTATACTCAAATAATTTTGTGATTCTTAAGCGAGTCCCATTACACAAACCTTTGGCTATGCTTAAATTTCGTATTAACATTACAATACAATTAATTTTCAAATTTGATTCATGTGGTGGAAGGCCTCCTTTAACTTTATTTAAAAACTCTAGTGGAAAATTAATTTGTATGTTTTCGTCGCTTTGATCGACTCCTTTATGGGTTGCGTAATCTATGCTGTAATAAATAACCCTATTTCCATTCACATTACTCAAAATCTTATTATTTAAGAAACGTGTGTATTCATTATGTGAAGTAAAAATAACATTATGTTTTGATGGATTATCAAGGTTATTGATAATTTTTTTACAAACATCGTTTGTTTTTCATTTTTTTGGAATTTCAAAATATTCAATTTTTTCATCTCCTTTTTTAAGTAATGAAGATGCAAAGTTTTTATCGATTGATCGTAAATTTATTCGTAAATGTAAAATAGAAAAAATTTGCCATAGATGTGAGCATTTAATTGTTCCCTCTATGATACCAATTTTATTAGAATTTTTTACAACTGGAAGAATTTGTCGAAAGTCTCCTCCTCAAATTATTAATTCATCGCTGAAAAGTTTGTCAGAGTTACACAGATCTTGTAAAGTTCTGTCAACTTTTTCTAATGCTTTTTTTGGTATTATCGATGCTTTATCCCAAATAATGACACTTCATGTAATTTTTTTTTGTTAGATTCAAATTTTAGAAACAAAGTTTCAATAGTATCCAAATCTAAAGGAAGTCTGAATGTTCTGTGGCTTGTCATTTCTTTTAGGAGTAATATTGAAGCAATTCCTGTCCAAGCCATTGATATAACTTTTCGATTCATGAATAGAAAGTAATAAATTAATGTTTTGTATAAAAATGTTTTACCAGAACCACCTGGATAATCAATGAAAAATATTTTTTCATTATAGTTTATTATTTCATGAAATACAAAATTGCGATTTTTATTCAACTTTTAAAAAATTCATTGAATTTCTGTTTACAAAATTTGGTCTCGTTTATTTCATCAAAATTTATATTTTCTTTTGATTCTTTTGGTTCTGGTAAGCCAAAGTGTTTACAAAACGTGTCATTAATATTAAAAATTTCGTTTAAGTGTAAAAGAGCTTGGTTCTCTTTATCGTTTTTAAAATCTTTGGTAAAAAAGTTTTTATATTTATTTC
>JAPYYV010008722.1:0-24881 GCA_030522625.1 Copidosoma aretas | reverse complement strand
GACAAAAGAATGGATTTTTCGATTTGTGGGGGCCCCTGGCTTGTGGGGGCCCCCGGGCACGTGCCCAAAGTGCCCTTATGTAAATCCGGCACTGGCTTTTGCAATTCATTGATCAATCGAAAACTTTCATCATTTACAAGCCTCATTTATTCAACTGCGTGTTTTTATGATTGTTATCGATGGTGCGAGGCCAAAGGTAAATTAAATATTAACCACATTTTTTGAAACTAAAGTAAATTTTTTCTTGACGATGCGCTGTAAATCAAAATTTGTTTGTACAATTTTTTTTGGAGTAAAGTTTTTACAAAAGTGGTTTGTTATTTGTTTAGCGAGTTTTGAAAAAGAACGAACAACCTAATAACTTAATGAATAAATATTTCAAAAAAATTTCATCGAAATGAATCATTCTACATCATATATTATTACTACCCAATAAGCAGATATTCGGAAAAAAAGAATTCTTTTTGAACTCTTGAATGTCCGCTTCTAGAGAATTCTTTTAGCATTCTTTATTTATTTATAAAGTAATCCATAACTTATGAAAAGCATTTGAGCAGTATAACAATGCCGAAAAAAGTTGTAAGACAGTCGAATCTGGTCGAATGTATCCCATAAATAATACACACACACACATTTACAAGAAGAAATTTAATATTTGAGATCACCGAAAATTATTTATCCTTGATTTTCAACCGATTTGAATCAAATTTGCTAGATTTATATCTTTGAATATCATCTTAGTACCTCAAATCATAATTTTACCTGAAAATAAATGTATATTATTCAGTGAAATTTTAACGTAATAATAATTTTCCTAATAAAAGAATTCTTTTAGAACACTTTAGTAATATTCATTTAATTTTATAAAAGCGGTCATTCAAGATAACACATATACTTAAAAAAGAATTCTTTTTGAACACTTCGAAAAAAAAAAAAAATCTTTTTAACTCTTTTACAATAATAATAGTACATCAAATGCTTATTGGGTAATATTATAAATGTGAAAGTTTGTGTTTGAATGTTTGTTCCTCGATCATGCGAAAACTACCGTACGGATTTTAACGAATATTGGTAGGTAGGTAGATTATGACATAGAATAACATAAGGGGCTATTTCCGACCTTTCATTTTTTATCTAACCTATAAAAACCTAAATGATGTGAATTTCTAATTGTTAGTTGTCAGCGAGATTTCACTATTTTATTACTGCGCACTTAGGACATTGATGCAGGTATGCAATTGAATAATTTTGAATGATTTTCAAAACTTCATAACCTCAAAAATTATTTTAAAAAATGCAACATCTAGAAGGGAAGGCATGTTAGGTCAAAATAACCATTTTTACGGGTGTTTTCTCAAGGCAAAGAAACATCGAGGCGCACACATGAAGGGGTTAATTTATATGAAAACGTAACCTACGTTTTCGCTATTTGGCTATAACATTCTTAAATTGTGTTTAAAAATTTAAAAATGATTGTAGCATGGTTAAACAGCCATTGCAGGCATGCAAACATAATTTTTAAATGATTTTGTTACAATATAACCTTATAAAATGAGAAAAAAATCCATGTCACTTAAGTAAATCAAAATAAACCAAAATTAACAATTTTTGCAGGTATCCTTAAAGGGAACAGAATTTTAAGGTGCATAAATAGAGGGGTTGGTAAATTTTAAAACATTACCTCAATCTCTGCCTTTTGACAATATCTTCATTGAAGCAAGGTTAAAAATTTACAAATAATTGTAGCATTTTTAGATAATTGTTGTGAGTGTCCAAACATTATTTCAAAATAATTTCATAAAAAAAAAAAAAAAATTTCATAAAACAACCTGATAACTTAGAAACAAAGCCATATCACTAAGGGGAAGCTAGATAGGGGAAAAATAACAATTTTCACGGGTTCTCTAAAGAGGAACGAAACTTTCAGGTGCACAAAATAAGAGGTGGGTGATATGACAACATAACCTCGTTTTCTGATTTTTGAGTATATCTACATTAAAGCAAGGTTAAGAATTGAAAAAAACAATCGTTGCATGTTTAAAATATCATTGTAGACATGCAGAATTTATTTTGTAATAGTTTTAATAGTTCGTAGAATTGACAGTGTCCTCCAAATTTTTTAATTTAATAAGAAAAATTAAAGAGTTTAGCAAGAACAATTATCAGCGATCTCCTGGGACGAGTTTTTAAATTATCAATCAATAATCGTTCTTAGAAAATCGAACAGAGGGGTGGTATAATTGTTACACCCAACCACAGTGCCACTGTACATATATTTAAACAACCATTTTTAAAGAGAGACAATTGTTTCAGCTTAGAAAATTCAAATTTTATTAAAAATACTCTCATCAGATTTATCTATGACGAAAATTGAGAAAGAAAAAATCATTTCCGAGTGTGACTCAAACATACAACCTCCTGCACACCAGACAGTTGCTGAAAAAATTATCCATGATTAAAAATGGTCGTTTGAATATATGTACAGTGGCACTGTGGTTGGGTGTAACAATTACACCACCACTCTGTTCGATTGTCTAAGAACGATTATTGATTGACAATTTAAAAACTCGTCCCAGGAGATCGCTGATAACTGTTCTTGAAATAGTTTTGTGATAACAAAACCTTAAAAATTAGAAAAAACAATATAGCACAAAATAATTGTAGCAAGTTTAGAAAATTATTGTAGGTGTAAAAACATTATTTTAAAATAATTTCCTAAAAATATAACCCGAAAAATTAGAAACAATCCATATTTCTAAGGGGAAGCCAGATAGGCCAAAAATTAAAATTTTCACGGGTTCTTCGAAGGGGAACGAAACTTTCAGGCGCACAAATAAAGGAATTAATAAAGATGAAAATATAACCTCAATATCTGCTATTTTGTATGTACCTCCATGAAATTGAGGTGAAATATTTTGGAACAACGTATAGCATGTTTAAAAAATTGTCATAGATATATTATATGCAGAAATTATTTCCTCGTGATTTTGCGACAGCATAACCTGAAGAAATTGGAAAATACGTGAAGGGAAAGCAAGATTTATCAATAATGACAATTTTTATGGGTTTTCTAAAGGGTAAAGAAACATTGAGGTGCACAAATAGAGAGACATTGGTCTTTTTTTGATTATAATATAAATTTTTGCTATTTTGTATGTATATTCATGAAATTAAAGTGAAATTTTTTTGAATAATCATAGCATGTTCATAATAATATTATAGTTGTGTAGAAATTATTTGCTAATGATTGTAGGCGATGTAACCTAAAAAATTTCAAAAATCGAAATATCTTGAACGGAAAGCAAAATAGGTGAAACAATAAGTTTTTACGGGTTTTTTGAATGTTATAGAAGATATCGTGGCTCACAAAACAGAGAAGCTTAGGTCATTACAAAGGCTAATAACCCGTATTTCGGATATTTCGGCGGTGTATTTATAAATTGGGGTAAAAAATTATTTAAAAAATTTATAGCATGTTATGAAAATTACTACGGACGTTGCACAGAGCTTAATCAATACGACAATATAGATTCAAATATCAATATTTTGACTGTATATTTTTAAAATATAGGTATAAATTAACGAAAGAATTACTGCATTATTAATCAATTGTAGATACATGAAATAATCATTTAAAAATACAATGTACTCAATAAAATATTATCTAGCGAAAAAAAAATCTAATACGTTTTTAGGAAATTGAATTTTTCATAAATAATTTTAGCAAGTATTCAAATACTTTTCAAATACTAAAGACTTTTATCTCTACATTTTATTTCTCTTTCGAGATGTAATGCACTACTGTTACTGATGGGGAAAATTTTTGGTTATCTACTGTGGTACAGGTGGAATAGAAAAATAAATATTTTAACACAATGCATCTAATTTATCATGAAAAATTATATTGCAAAATATTCAAAAATTACTAATGCACAATCTTGTTCTTAATACATAGCAATCATATCTACAGTTTGAATTGTTCAAATAGCATGGATTAAAAGAGTTTTTTCATCAAAAAATTAATTTTGTGAACATAAAAAGCTTCAGCCATCATCGCGAGCGAAGCCGCAACAGATAACGGCTAGTGAGGTTATAAATAATAGACAGATTAAAATATGCAAGGTAAATCAGCACTCTTTGTCATTTGGTATTTTTCTTTTAAATCATAATGAACAGCCTACTAGTAAGTATAATCAAGCTGTGCCAGCTCTGAGAGGCATTTCGTGTTATTTTACAGAATACGAAAAATCGTCTGAAAAACAAATATGCGAGTGAAGTAACATGCCTCTGGATCATTAGCTATATCTTTAAGAGCCTGACACGTAAACAAATACACAAGGCATGTTATGGCTTTATATCAGCTAATTTTGTATTTAAATCATTAATAACGTGGAATATAATAATAAAAGGTTATTGTGCGAAATGTAATTATTTTTATTATTTATTTGTTTTAAAAGTACGATGGATCATTGAAATGTAGACTATTTGTCATGGATTATTAATTTATCAATCAACAAGCGCGCTGGGTCATGGACTATTTGTCATAGACAATATATTTATTTGTTAATCAATGAGCGCGCTGGGTTATTAGGTTATACATATATTATTTACTATAGATAATTTATTCACTCATTTATTAATCAACAAGCGTTGAGTCATTAGGTCATAAATTATTTTTTATGAATTATTAAATTTATTGATTAACAAGCGCGCTATGTTATTGGGCTATTCGTTGTTTGTTATGGAATATTGATGTGGCTAATGCACTGCAAGGTAGTGTGACTTTGTAGACTGACCCTGATATGACCCTAGGATAGACCCTCCGGATTCCGGAATGATTCTAGGCAAGCACATAGATACAGTTTTTTTTTTTTCATACTTATGTTCTATATTCTCTGATTTCGCATGTGATTACAATTTTACATATATACTATAACGTCTTCTTTGATTCATAAGACAGGGCTCAGGGCCAATTCTACAATCGCCCCTGCGCTGCTCTAGAGTGTCACTAATTGTGTACAGAATGTCAGAATCTGCAATGGCGCCCCGCCGCCCGCGGCCGCCGCTACCCCCTGAAAAATTCCCTGCTGATTCATTTTCTCTTAAATACATCTTAAGACATCTTCAAGATCAAAGTTGGATGGCTACGAAAAAGTATCGACGCTGTGTCGATCAGTCGATATAGTATATCGAACAGTATCGACGTTTTTTTGGAATCTCGTACAAAATTACAAATCAGAAAACTTGCACAAGCAGTACAGCACTCAAGCAGCACAAGCTGGCACAAGTGCTTTGGTCCCATTTAGTTTGCTGTCTACGTTAATATTTGTTAAGATATCAAGCAGTACTTATAGTTTGTGTGATATTTGATAAATGAAGCCACCCCTCATCAAACGTTGAAGATAAAATGTTTAAGTGAATCTTCAGAATTTGTTTTATAATTTATGCGAAGAACGGTTTGAGATGGTAACAAATTTGTACATAGACTAATACTTTATTGATTGACAGAAATTACAATGCTTAAACATTTTCTAATCTTTTTTTAGATGTATAAAATTTTTTAAAAACATTTAAGAAAGTGGTGCTGAGTATACAGAAACTGTGTTTTGAGTTAATTTATCTGTAGTTGAAAAATGTCGTCAGTAACTCACACAGACAATTATATTAGACTGGCTCAACTGGTCAATAAAATTTTTTGCAATGGCATGTACGATAAAGCCAAAATACTATTGGACAGTGGTTTTGATGTAAATTATGCAGTTCCTATTGATAGTCAAGTTCGGTATCATAAACAGAAGTGGTTGGGCAACACGGCGTTACATTTTGTCGCAGAAAATTTCTGGCAAATACCACCTGATACTAGAATTTTAAAATTACTATTGATTCGTGGTGCTAATTATACTTGTCAAAATTACCATGGCTTTACTGCATTACATTTAGCTTACAGACATTTTGATGTCAGGTTTGTTAACAATGACGACTTTGCAATACGGACACTACCAAACGGTGATCACCCAATCAATCTACTGTTGTCTGCTCATACGACATTTAATAATTCAACTAATCCTTGCTGCAGCAATGGATTCTCTCATCTTCATATAGCATGCAGAGTTAACAATTTAGAAGTAGTAAAGTTCTTTCTTGATCGTGGGGTTGCAGTTAATGAAGCTATCAACATCGACTCAAAAGATTTTCCTGGCTACACGTGCTTACACTTTGCAATTCTTAATGGAGACAAACAAATGATTCAGCTGCTTTTAAACCATGGTGCTGATCCAAAATACTTGAATGCTGAGAAAAAAAGTCCAGTACATTTGATCATTGAAAAACAAATAAATGATATTTTGCTCGTGGAGTCAAATGAACATAATGCAAAACTTGTGAAAAATGAGGAAATATTGGATTTGTTGTCAATACCAGACAAACGTAATTTTAATCCAAATGATTGTTTTGACTTTTCTCTATTCCATGCTTATTGTACAAAAACAATGACTTTCAAGACTGAAATTTTCGAAAAGTATTTAAACAGTGGAGTTGATGTCAATGCTGCTTTGCATTTTGACTCTCCATTTTACCCAGGCTATACTGCTTTACATTTTGCTGCTTGCTGCAATTTGCAAACAGTCTCGTTGCTTTTAAATAAAGGGGCTAATCTTTTGGCAAAGGATGTAAATAATGCCACGCCACTTGATTTATGCCTTGAAAGATACAAGCCAGTTGACGTAAGCTGTATTTTAAAAACTCAAAGTGTACTCAAATCTGTTCAACTAGATAATGGTACATTTTTAGTTGATGTTGTATGTGAGTTTAAAACGACAGATAAATTGCATAACTATTTAAAAATTAACGATGTTAATACTAGCATTCAACTGGATTCAATCTTATGGGCTGGTTACACTTTATCTCATTTGGCTGTAATACTTTCGCGAGATGATGACGTATCTTATATTCAAATGTGTCATAGGCATGGAGGTAATTTGATGGTTCAAGATATTAATAAAATGACAATACTTCACCTAGCTTTTTATTTGAAGAAGAAAAAATGTGTTGAGGAAATTCTTTATGCTTGTGCTAATACTTCTGCGAATCCCATCGATGAAGACGGTCTGTCTCATTTCCATATAGCTTGTGCTGCTCAAAATATCAAAGTGGTTACACAATTGTTAAATATTGGAGTAGATCCTAACATTCCCATTCGAAAAAATGTACAAAGTATTTTCAGTTGTCATGGTGAAGATGGTATTATAATAGGTGGGTCTACACCTCTTCACATCGCAGTAGCTGTTGAGTCTAATGAGTTGATAGAATTACTTTTCAAAAATAGAGCTAATCCCCATCTGCCTGATGACAATGGTCTAACTTGGTTGCATCGGGCATTTACGAGGTGGAATTTCGAGGATCTCAGACCATCTCTCTGGCTTCATCCTGATATATTTAACGCTAATCCTGTAGCTCCAGGTGGACTGTCACACTTTCACATAGCATGTGGTGACGGTGATGTAAAAGCAATTGAGGCTCTTTTGCCACTTGTAAATAATATCGACCAACCTATTGGCAAAGAATTGAAAAGCTATGTTCAACCTCTACCAATACTTATGTTCTTGGAGGACAATCCACTAAGTTTGGCAGTCCAGTTTGATGATATAGAAGTAGTGGATTTGCTTTTGGAAAATGGTGCCGATGCAGGAGTGAAAAGTGATAAACATGGTCTTAATGCACTCCATTATGCTATAGCTAAAGAAAATGTAATACAAGAAATAGCTGTGCGTTTATACTTTGAATTAGAGACTAAAAAAAAGTGGCCAGATGATGAATTAGGATTGACACGACTACATGTAGCATGTTTCTTAAAAGATTCATTATTAATGAAAAAATTATTAATGGCTGGAGAGAATATAAATAGTCAGATAAAGTTAGACTCTATGACATGGCCATACAAAAAAACGCCACTGGGAATTTTATTAAGAGATGGATATAATTCTTGTAAAAAGGATGATATTGAGTTATTACTCAATTATATTCTCAAAGATATAGAAAATAGAGTGCCAACCAGTCATGCATCAATATATGGTAATATTATTTTTCATCTATTTCTTTATTGTAATTTTCAGCTCCTTTGTTTATTTTGCTTGGATAGTAATATAGTAAGATCAAGACGTGAACCCATTCAACCCGATACTGCTTATATAATTACAAGTCTGTATATCTACCATCTGTCCCACTCATGAAAAAATAAATTTTTTTGAAACTTAAAATAGTTTTGAGTGGAAAGTAATCAGATAAGTTCATTTTCTAACATGACAACTTGAAAAAAAAAAGTATTTCTAAAGTCGATCTATGTACAATGAATGATAGAGAAATAAGCTTGTAATCCAGCACCACCATGAATTGAAGTCTTAGATTCTCTCTAATTGTAATGGAAGTGTGAAATAAATAAAAAGTCTGTGAGCCCACTTATAAATGTTATGAATAACACATTCTTATCAATGCTAGTAGGATTATTTAAATAAATACCTACATGAATGATTATGACAAAAAAAGTTTAAAACAGTTTTTTATGGAAAAAACAAAAATTTGACAACTTAGTAAGATTATTTTTCCAAAATCTGGATGAAAACCACAGCAAACTATTTTGATACCAATAGCTGCTAAGTTTTGATGGTCTGATGGTAGAAATGATATTATTATTGATAATTGATAGCTTTGTTTAAAAATTTATCAGTTGAAAAAATGCATGTTTTAATAGATCATTTGAAGAGGAAGAACCTTTAAACATATGGACTTAAGTTTATTCAATTTTGCAGGAGTGGTAGTTAAACGTCATAAAATGGCATTATGGGACAGTTGCAAATTTGCTGAGGATTTTAAAGGGCTAACGCCTTTTCATGTTAGCTGTAGGATACAAAACTATGACATGGTTGAAAAATTTTTAAATTTGGGTGTTGATCCTAATGCTGCTAAAGACTACTTTTCCGATAATTTTGATGGAGATGGTAAAGATGATGACACTGGCTTTACCGCATTGCATTTCGCAATAAAATTTGCTAATGATAATGCAAATGTGGTCGAGTTGCTCTTAAAATATGGAGCTAATATAAATATTGAAGATGCATTTGGCGCTACTCCAGTACATTTAGCTATAAAACAAAGTCCTAGAATCATGGAATCTTTTCTGAGGTGAATATTTCTATTTTTCTTGGATCTTGAAGTATATAGTAATATAAAATATTTTTTTTAATCTAGAAGCATTTTTATTTTTGAATGAATGATTTAAGTCGAATCTCTTGTTGGAATAAAAAATTTTCTACCGACTTGATCTATTAAAAGACTAACTTGTTTCGGATAATTTAACTTTACGTTGTAGTCCAGCTGGTTTTACTAAGTTATTATTCCTTTTAACTTAAAATTTGGTTTCTATTAGGATGACTGAAGTTGATGTTGAATCTCGAAATGTGTTTGGACAAACAGTTATTGACTGTCTTCTTGAAAATCACGACGAAAAAAGTGATCACATTATAAAATTTCTTAGACATGCGTCAGGCATCAAAAACATTAGTTTACCTGGTAAAATGAAGCTTGCCGTAGAACTGGTATACAAATTTTCAAGAAACTATTTAAAATCGTTACTGGAATGCATACCTAGTTTATATGATGTAGATGAGATGGGACGAAATCTAATTCACAAAATTGCTATTGCTTCTTGTCGGTACAAGACCAGATTTTCTGATTTATTTAGTAACATTGAGTTGCTTGAAGAAATGGGCTGTGATATTGATCACCAAGACAAGAAAGGTAAGCTACAACCATGCCTACAGATTGAGTACTGTGGTGTACTTTGATCCAAGTATTTTTTAATGAACTAGAAAACTGTTCAATAAGAGTTCACATTTATTTTCACGATTCCAGGAAGAACACCTCTTCATTATGCAGTTCTTTTAAAAAAGAAGCAGGAGGTTAAAATTCTCTTATCAGTAGGTTCCGATATAAACATTGAAGACGTAAATGGAGAAACTCCATTTAGCTGCGCAAAAATAAAAGATTTAAAGAATATAATCAACGATCACGCAAATAAACTCCAAGCCATGGATTTATTTCTCTGTTCTCGAAATCAAAACTGTCGTTACAAAACTTCAAGAGGGTGGTCATATAATGCAATTGATTCATTTAGAATGGCAACATCGTATATAGCCCCTTCATTTTCCGTGCGTGATATTCTTAAAGAAAAAACGGTGCAGAGATTCCCTGCAATACCAAGGCCCAAACGCTGTGCTATTTTCAACTTAATTAAATCCGAAGAATTATTACTGCAAAAGTTTCCAGATTGGCTACCAGTGTTGAAATTGCAACGTAGAAGATTTTTGAAGACTGCAAGATTATTTGAGTTTGCAATAGTTGTATTGCAAGAATTTATAGGCACCAGATTACCTGAACACTGTCTCAAGTCGATTATGTTCTATTTGAACGTTAATGATTGGACGAACTTGACTCTCGTAAAAAAATTGGAAACAATCGAAGAATATTTCGTGTAAAAACGCGAAGCGCAAGAAATTAAGTTAGTGTTTTCAACGTATTTTCGAAGTGATATTAAATGTCAACAGTACAACTGCGAGTTTTTAAGACCAACTTCTGTCAATAATTTTTTTCGTGCTTCAATTAATAAATACAGCATGTCCTTCATTTCAGTGTTCTCAAAAATTCTCCGGCCCTTTTTGAAACAGTTTCCGCGTCGACGTGCGACAAAAGCTGCCGGAATTTTCGCGTTCCTGATGAAATCTGAGCGAATTACGAGCTGTTGAAAAAATAGCCGCCTGCCGATTCCGAAACGGCATCCATGCACTTTTCAACTCGTACTCGAACTGTTTTTACGGCTGATTCTCTCGAGCATTGCGCAACAGGAGAAAGTCCCGAATTTTGTTCATCAACGCCGCAAAAGTTTCGCCAGTCGCGGTGTAACGATGCGCGCCGAGTATACTTACCCGGTACTCTTTTTTCCGCATCAGGCGTACGCGCTCGCGGGGCTTCGTCCGCCGGTCCCAGCCCTTATCGCGCCATCACCGAGCCCCTCGGGGCGCTCGATCTCCGGCGCGGCTAATCTCTCGCTGTGCGCACGCTTCGCCGTCCGTCCCGCGTCCCACTGGCCCCCGACGCAACGCCGGGAGATGCGTTCTTCTGTTCTCTTTCCATTTTGGGCTGCAGCGGAGCCCTTTTTCGAGGTGTATCGTAAGCACGTCGTCGGCGTGTCTGTCGGCGGGTCGCCTCGGCTTTCCTCCCCCCCCCCCCCCGCGTAATCCGCTATTAATTGCCGGCACAAAGGCCACCTCTGTCGTACGGACGATTTTCTCCCGAGGGCCGTGGCGCTTTGAAATATTCACGATGTTGATCTTCAATCGCCATGCGCGCTCGGCGAGAAACCATCATCACGGTCCTGATTCCTGATGCTGCGGAGCGCTTTGGGCTGTCGTTCGGTGTGTGCGCACGCGCGCGCGATATGCCTATTTTCGGGGTGTGAAGCTGCGAAGTGCAGTGTGCATGATTCGCGCGACGGGCGCGTCGATTGTCGGGGACGGTTCTTTTGTCGCTGCGCGTACGTGCTGGGCTGTAATGGGTGGCTATTGTTATAGTACGTATTACCCTAGTTGTAATTCGTTGTGCCGAACTGTTTTTGAATCAAATGGTGATCGCTCGTTGACCGTATTTTACATCGAATTCATGAAAAACAAAGTTGTTTCATACTTGATAAATTATAAACCGTTAATTTTATTTTCATAGACGTTTATTGTAAAACGAATCTTTTCAGTTGCTACGGAACATCCGTTGATAAATTGTATAATAGCAACCTTTCAAAAACAATGTAAACAATGTTCCCGTCTCAAAACACCCATGCCAATACTGAATCGAACATAAACAGAACTGCAGCAAACGATCCAACAGTCGTTAACAAAACTCGATTCGAATTCAAACTCGGCCATGTTTTTCCACGTATAAGAACAATTTACAGCCAATTAATGGCACATATGACAAGCCGCGCGACGACGAACTCGGCAGCGCCCGAGAAAACACAAGAATGAGTTGCATACAAGCAGGTAGTACGTTATATGCATAAACGCCTCGCGTCATCCATACACGGCGGGGAAATATTGAAATACCCTCTCGCGCGGTAACGGGCAATAACAAAGGCCACATAACGCGCGCGCCGTAAAAAGCCGTAATACCGTCTTCTTAACTCCGCGAGCTGTATACATGTACGGCCGCGCGCATGCAAATAAGAGATTAGGCCGCCAATTAAAGAGTCGTTACTTTTGCAGCGGGCAAAAGCTCTCGTAAACAGCTCGTCTTTATAATACGCTCGCGAGCGTGATTTCCTTCGGCAGGGACGTGGCGAAGAAGGGAGGAGGGGTGGTGTAAAAAAGAAAAAAAAAAAAAAAAAAAAAAAAAAAGGTAAAATATATATTGTGCGGGGTAATAGCACTCGTTAGCCATTTCTAAGCCGAGCCTCGCGAAAACCTCATCTGAAACGAGAAAATTAGAGGGAGAAGAACGCATCAGCGGGGGGGGGGGGGAATAAACGAAGCCAACAATTTGCCAAAGTAAGAGAGCCAGAGCTGCGGAGCAGGAGAAGAAGAGTCTGTGAAGCGCGACGAGTGTGCATAAATATATATGTATAAATGTTGTGTGCACGCATTAAGAAGGGCGGCAGAGGAAGGGGGTACTTTGACGGCGACGCTGAAGCGCCGGGGCCGGGATTCGCCAGCTATGTGTATACTTATACGTGGCATCGGTTCGTCATTGCGAGGAAGATGCTGCACTTGTGCCCCCGTATCCTACAGCTTGTGTAGTATCACATAGAAGTCGTCGCAGATTTATACACGCGAAAACGAACTAACGGTTTAATTATGCATACACACATGTACGTACACATATGCCGATGTACGTGTTATATCCATGCAATGAGCGAGCGACGCTCCCCTATATGTACGAGGATTCGCGTGCGCCGTACAACGTCGTTTAATTTAATTTGACGATTGCTCGTTAAACGCGCGGCCGACCGGTAAGTACCTTCTCTATTCCCTCTCTCTTTCTCCAAAGTACGGGCCAATACTTATTTTGCCCCGTTTCACGGACGAGCATCGAATCTCGCACCTCGACTCGTAATTACCCCCTCCCCGGCGCTCGATCCTGCATTCAGCGCACTGTCCGTCTTCCATTCGGCACGTTGTGTGCACACACGCGGAGCTTGTTGGTTTTTTGTCCAGTTTGTCCGTCCCGTTTGATTTCCCGACCAGGAAACGCGTATATGTATACACACCCGGACGCGCGGAAACCGATCCTGTTATCCGAAAGCTAGCTGGGATGTAACGCGGATCGAGCGAGCAGACCACGCAGTCGTCCAATAAAAACGGCTCGCGCTCGTAATCGAGCCCCGACCGTAATGCACTACTCGCATCAGGTGCGTATGAGCGCGCGAGCCGGTTTGCACGCGTACACCCTGTGTATTTACGTCTGCAGCGGCTCGCGCGCATCGTGAAAGCCGAACAGCGCGGAGATAAGGGAGGCGACCGGGTACGGATTGAGATATTACGTTCTGCGGAGCTGGCAGGCAATTACCGCGGAGGAGGAGGGAGCGCGATCCTAATGGCCCGCCTCAATTCTGTAAAGTCATAATGAGCGAGTTTAACGCGACGAGGAGGAGGAGGGGGGGGGGGGGGGGGGGGGGGGGGGTGGGGGGGGGGGGGGGGGGGGGGGGGGGGGGGGAGGTGCTTTTACGATTTTCGCTCGGCCCACGTTTAACGACGCTCGCTCGCGCGGTATTTTTTACACTATTGCGGGCCCGCTGTCCGCGGAAACGAATCATTATTATTGTTGTTCACGAGTGTAACGTTTGATGATACTTTTAACGAGCTCGGACGGAGCTTTTAATCGGATGCGTTTCGTGCGCATACGTTGTTTCGATGACAACACAATCGGCCAGTTGTGCATTTTCAGAGTTCAAGCGCCTCTTCCTCCTCTGTATAATATTATACAACATGCGATTGATAAGCTGATGCAGATTCGTACGCACCAACGCTAATGCGTATTGGATGTCGTCGGGGGCGGTGCTCGATCGCCGTGAGAGCTACTTATATACGAACAGTAGGTTTTCTGTGCAGCGATCCACGATTCGGGCTGTACAATGATGCATCGTTGTATACTCTGACGCACTGGTGTATGGTGTCGTCGATGCATCATCGTTGCAGTATAGTGTACATGAATAATAATACAAAGTATTCGCAGCCAAGGGACCCATTTAGGAACCCGAGCGGCTTCCGAGAACGCGTGTGTATAATCGATGCTGATAATTTTATCGAACGAGCTCGAAAAAAAGGAGACGGGCCGATCGGCCGGACAAGGGGGACTATTGACGAATCGAGATAGCATGCGTTGCATATAATATGCTGCTGCAACAGTGTGTACGCCTATTGTATATGTACGAGCATATCCACGAAAGAATGTATGATGTGATCTTTTAAACAGAATCGGTGAAATTCCACTGAGTGAAAATTAGATCACTGCTGAATCGGTGAAAGTTTAGAGTCTGCTTACGCTTGACGACTGATCGATGATGATTATTTAAGATTTTACGTTGGTACAGGGAAGTATGTGACAAAAGACTCGTTTCCTCGTCGCCGCGTCAAAATCCTTGTTCTTCCCCAGATAAGAGTATACAGACATATGTATATAACATATACACAGCAGCGCCATTGTACGGACAGCCCCACGTGTAATTGACGCATCAGGATCGAAATCGACGCGGCTATAGCGCGCGTGAGAATTAGAGGCCTGCACCTTTTCAGGACCGCATTGCGATCTAGCTCTGGAATCAGGAGCGAAGGAGGGTGGGAGGGTGGTAACGGTATCGAGTTTAACGACCCGCTCGGGTGCTGATAACGGGCGCGGAGCCATGTGTGTGCTTTTAAGTGCCCAGAATTTGGTTTTTTGCTTTGTCTTCGTCGAGTTTACATGTTTAGTGACGGGTATTATACGGCGAGACGTTCGTTGCATCCAAGACCGCGCGGAGTAGTATTATACGGCTTTGGGTCCTATGTGCTACAAGCTCGTCCTTGCAATTCATGGCCGCGATGTTGTTAATTGTATGGGCTAACGGTATACGGGTATGTATATAATATAGTCGTGAAGTCGCTGAAGTTTAAATCACAGTCTTTAGGGCTCTGAGACGCGTGTTGAAGTTGTCGGGATGAACCATTATAATTACGCTAGCGTATACATATTACGGGGATGCTGATGGATATACATCTTCGGGTTTTCTTTTTTTTTTTTTTTGGATCTCGCGAAACTTGTTCCGCGCATCGCGGAATTAAAAAGCGTATGGCATTTTATTTTTCGAAGTACAGTTTTACCGCGGCGAACGCGTTAAATTGATCGATTGTACGGCCATTTTTAGATGGACCTAATACCTGATGATGTTTACGATGGCTCTGAAGAAATGATGTAACTAGTAAATTACGTATACGTATGTACATGGATGGACGAAAAAAGAAAAGTACATCCGCAAGCAAGTATAACGCGTGCTGCCCAAAGTAATCATCCTGTTATCGGCGATATAATATATGTATGCAGGTTTATACATGCGGGATGCGACACGTGCCGTCCAGCTCGAAGCTCGTATACACTTGTATATCTGTGTATATTTGCACGAATGCGAGAAAAGACACATTGTACGACTGACAGGCGTGACACGTCCTGCAATAGTGACTCGAGAAGGAATAGGGAGAATCATATAGCTCCGCACTCTTATCTTTGGCAGCGATCGCGGAAATAGCGCGGGGAACCGTGACGGGAGATCGCAGCGCGAATTGCCAGCATGTGATACACGAATTCGTCGTAAAACAAAGGACTCGATGTATCGTGAGCCGCGCGTCGTTGATGTATGTACGCTAACAAGTTTGCGCGATGACAAAATAAAACCAACCCACCCCTCCTCATCGAGACGGTCGTTAAAAGCGCATCGTCCCTTGTATGGATGCATCCATGAAGTGTACATGGATTACAGAACTATAAGCATACGAGAGGCGCGTGCATCGCCGCCAAGGCTGCTGCAGTCTCGACATCAGCTCGCTCCCCGCGGGTACCCTGTATATGTATGCATACACCGTAGAATAATAGCCGCAATCCGTGCAAAACTCACCCCGCCACGCGAACCACGAAGATCCAACGTCGGCGGCGGTGACACGCGTGTGCGCGGTGCAGGGTACGTTGTATATATAGGTAGCGCGTGCCGAAAACCCCCCCCCCCCCCCCCCCCGGAACCCCCTAATACCGCAATGTACGAGTATATTCATATACATGGTATCGCGCGAGCCGCCTCGGCTTGACGTATTATAATAGTACAAATGTTGTATATACATAGGGGGGCACACGCGAGCATACGTAATACATACACACACTACGTCGCGTGACAGTGTACATATATTATATTCAGTGGTAGTGGCGGTGTAACAACTTACATCGACCCTCCCAGTATACGTACCCCCATAATGTACATGTATACACATGTGTCTCGCGCTTGTATTATTATACGGAGCTACGGCATCCGGTGGTGCTGTGCCGATCGCAGGGGCGCACGTGCCGAAACCAAGAGACGCCGGAGAGAGGCGATATATATACGCCCCTTTGCGGTTCGTGACCCTTCCTTTGCGTCGCGCCCGCCTGTACAGACAGAAAGGGACGGGGGGAGAAAGACGACAAATACATACATGTATACTTGTCCCACAGCAGCGGCACTTGTTCTTTGCTACCCCCCTCCCCCGTGAAGGTGTACGTATACGCAACATGTGTGTAATACCTATACGAGCTGCAGCATCCTTACTATGCAGCTATAGCCGTACAACCAACAAACTTGAATCTCCGCGCTTCGATCTCTGATGCATCGGGGGCATCAGGGAAGACTCTCTATCCGTCTGTCCGTCCACCGATGGATAGTGGCACAAGTTTCGCGTTAGCGGTTTCCTCCGGTTCATCCGTAGCGCGCTTCATCTCTCTCTACTTTGGCGCACTTTCTGTGATCCTCGCCCCGTTCCTCCTTTTCCTCTACACCCCCTCGCGTCCCTGTCTCTCGATCCGTTTTGGGTGTAGACTCGCGCTCTTCTATAGGGCTCGAAATTAGAAGACCCAGTGTATTATCGTAAACCAGAGTGCGCTCTAAAGTTCGACGACTCCGATGGAATTCCTTCATTCCGGGGCGCACCTGCAGCGAGGCTCAAAGGACGAGGGAAGGGTAATTTTTTTTCCCCCTCTCTTTCAAAGCTCTCGTTCTGCGGACCCAGATATTTTTAAGAACACGAAATACTCGAGAAGCAAAGAGATATCCTGGAATAGAGCCGGGGACGCGATCGTTGACTCTGTCATGCGCGCAACGGAAATTGGAAACTCCTCTCGTCGGAGTGCAGGGATGCGCACGTTATATTGAGTACACCGCCGCTGTCAAGCCCCCGTGGACGTTGACGGACCTAAAGCGAGTACGGGCCCTAATCCTTGGCGATTCCATGTACCTATATGTGTCTGTACACGTGAAAAAAAAGAGCCGCCGCGCCGCATCGGGTGAGGAGAGAAGGAAAAAAAAAAAAAAAAAGAAACCGAGGAAGGGTGCAGGCGAGGAAAGAGAGACGTCAGGCCGGAGGGAGGCGGTCGCGGCCCGGACAATCGTTGTACATTCGACACGTGCGGCCCATACGTGCGGCTGCACCGACTAATACGTACAGCAGCATGATACAATACTATAATAAGACGGGAGCACGCGTCGCTCTCTCCTCCCGGCCCGGAGCCTCTCGGCTCGTTGTCGTTGTTGTCACGAATGTATGTATACATACTTCCCCAACGTTGCTCCTTTTTTTTTGTGTACCCCTCCCCGCACGCACACATGTGCGACGGCCGCGGTGGTTCGGCTCGTCTGGTGAAATCCCGCACGATGAATTCCTTTGTGCCCCGGCCGCGGGTCGGTTTCTAGGCCCGCGGTCGGGTGATTTTGCTTCGGCTCTCTCGCTGTTTCAGTATGAATATAGGTGTGCCGCCCAAGGGTGGAGGAGTCGGCGGCGTTTCTCCTCGCGCATCGCGGAAAACGAGCGGACACTGCGTTCGCCGGAAAAAAAAAGGCCGTCGTGCTTCGAGCGCACGGAATCGCGCGAAATAAAATTCATCGGCCGTAAGTACGCGTCGAATGAAATGTAGGTTGAGTAAGCAGTGTGGAACAAAGATCCAACGGGGCTCTATGGAATATTGCTGACATCTTCCGCGAGGACGGTATGTATATTAGACACAGGTGCGCGCTTTGTCGTACATCCCTTTATCGATCTAAGATCAGATTAAAACGTTCTGCTGTACCTGTGTATACTAATGCGCGGGCTGCGCGGCGTGGGGCACCATTAGTCTCTTATATCGTGACCATATGCTTGACGTTATAATACATGCGAATATAGTGTACCGGGGGCGCGACAGTTTATGCAAGACGCCGGTCTTGATGACCACATGCCCGCGCCAGCGATTAAACAAATGGAGCAGGGTACTTATACTCGCCGCTGTACAACGTAAGTACTCATATACGTACGAGTATACCCCCACACCCGTTCCACATCAGCCATAAGTTTTTTAAAACAAAAGTACTCCCGTATATATCGTTGAAGTTCGTCAGCCGCGAAGAAGCTTCTTTCCCTCCGCGTATATATCTACTGATCAAAGAATCATCGCCGGCGTTTTTTCCCCCGAAAACTCGGGATAACGGCCCTCCGCATATACATGGGCTTTCATCGCGCCTTTTTAAACGCAGGTGTAATGTGTCCGCGTGATTAACCCAGGACAGGCCGGTCCCGCTTGCATGATTTGCGGAGCGGTTTCACACACTAGTATACCCGAGGCAAGTATAGAGACCGCTCGCTCTCGGCCGATTATGATTTTACACCGCGCTCCACGAGCCGGCGTTGACGATTGTCGTATATTATACTCCCACCGATCGTCACCGACGCCGAATACATTAAGCTCCGGGCCCGCGTTTTCTGGTTTTTTCATCACGACTTTCATATATATATATATTACATGTACACACGTCCCGCGGACGGACAAACAAACACACTATACGCTCGCTCGCCCCGCCGAGGCGATTAGAAAGTCGACTGTCGCCGTCGCACTTTTGATCGCTGCTGCTGCTGCTGCTGCTGCAGACGCGGGGACTTTTTATCGCTTATAATGAGCGTTGCGCAAGCGCCCGATCGCCCATAATGTGCTTGCAGTGTTTACCCGCGACGGGCGCTTTCAAAAGGCAGCTGCGCGGGAAATTCTTCGGGGCGCTGCAGGTGCGCCGGTTGGTTTGTGACGCGCGATTTTTCCGGGGGAGTTTATACAGTGATTCGAAAGTATCGTCATGATCGTAGTGCTCTGGTTTTTCTTTCCAGCGGTAGTTCTCGATACAGAGTGAGGTTGTGCCTAGGGTGTATGAGAGTTTTCAACTTACCGTAAGATCGAGTGCGAATATGAAAGAGGCGTATTACGTCTAACATGCAGGTATTGAAAGAGTATAAAGACGTCTTACCTGAAACACAAAAGAGAAGAAGAATACATTAGCACTGGATCGATACATTGCTTGAGATGGATTTTTTTTCGTACACGGGCGTGTTTTTCGAAAAATGTGTGTAAGTACTATCAAAAAACTTGATTCTTTCAACACGTCGCGCCGTGTTGAAATAACATATTATAACGGCAACAGCCGCGTACAGACGAGGCAGACACACAGCCCGAGGAATTCCTTTATCTCGCGGCACCTCGCGATTTACATTTCACTTTGAAAAAAAAATCAATAAAACGAAGCGTCCGTCCCGCCGATTAAAATTCCATCGATCGGCGGTCTCGGTGTCCATCCGAACGAGCTGATTTACATCCGCGATGAGGTGAAAATTTTACCAAAAACAAAAAAACAACTGAATACACGAATGAAGCCAGTCGGCGAAACTTTCGAGAAGACCGTACAGTAGAATATCATACGGGTGGACAGAAGTATCGGAATAACATTACCCGCTCGGCTAACGACGTGTTAACTGCGCGCTGAGACGAGTGTACAGTATAGTCGGGGCAGCCGGTGGCGCTTGGCGGTTATTTTCGGCCGCCCGCGTATATGCTAATCCGTCGCACCTGTATAAATAATAATTTACGAGCAATGGTCGAAGAGCCGCGATTTTTTTTCCCGACGTCTCTCGCGGGTTATCGGGCGTTTGCTCTTTGGTAACTGTACAACCTTATATATACATCGCTGCCGCTGGCCGCTTTTTTCCCGAAACGAGTGGTTTTCTTTTTTTTTTTTGAAGATCGGTGATCGAAAATGTTAAACACGAAACTTGCGATATAATGAGGATAATGTCCGATGGAAGGTAGGCACCTTCGCCTCATCAGAGTGCCGTTGAAGAGACGCACGGGGAATTCCGCAGGGCCGATGCGTAAAAATTGTCGAACAAAAAATTGGGATCGAAGATTTTTGGCGAAAGAGAGAGTCGTGGAATCGGGTTACCCGGCTTCCTCTTTCTCTCTCTCTCTCTCTCTCTCTCTACTGCACGATACCCATCAGGTGCAGAACGGATACACCTGCACAGTGCCATCGTGCCCCCAGAGCGTCCTAGTACCTACCTATACAAATATAGGCAGGTACACCTCAACGCAACAGCTCCCGAAGAAAACTATCCCCCTCTCTTACACGCTCGCGCAGAGGCTCGCGTGTCCCCTTTTTACCCCCGAGAGGAGCGGAGCGAAGGGAGAGGATAAATACTTATATACCGACCCGGAGATGCAATCGGCGAAGGAAACAAGCGGCGTGATTGTTCGGGGGAATAATTGAAAGCGCCGCTCCGCCGCAGCCGGCAGTTCTCCCCGCGACGATCGAAGGGGGGTGAGGAGGGGGGGTATATACACGCGCGCGGCACTCGGTGCACTTTTGCGGAGGACAACATCTGCAGGGAGGGAGATCGCCGGCCGTTTCCTGCTCTAATGTATGCGTAATGCCGCGGCAGACCGGCTCTCCTCATTAACGCCCGCGGGGGGATGTTGGTCTTGTGTACCTGTACATATATATAGTATGTACGTGTTGGTTGGCTTCTTGTGTATGCATGTGGGCTCAGGTGCTACACGGCTGACCTTCCGTTCCGCTCGGCTTGTTCCTTTCCTTCTATCTGTTTTTTTTTTTTTTTTTTTTTTTTTTTTTTTATCGAGGGTTCCGCCCGAATCTTACTTTCGGACGTGCGAAATCTGGCGGCCAAGAGAGAGAGAGAGGAGGGGAGAGGGTCGGTCCTTCGGAAATCGGGTATACCGGAGTAAGTGTATATATATATATAGGAGGTAGGTGTCGCATGGAGATTGCCGATAGCGCGTCGCGCGCGTGAGACGAGTTTATAAGGGGATGTATATATACGGGGTGACCGGGAATTTTTGGGGTTTCTGGATTCTTGTTTTTTTTTTTTTTTACATCGCGTGGTGTGGTGGGGTGGGAGATTTATTCTGGTCTTTATTGACATGGATGAAGATATAGTTGTTAAATGGGACTTATATTTCGACCTCTACTTGTAATTTTGAAATTCATATACCCTTCAAGTAAAATCGAAGAAAAGTTTCTATTTCGTCTGCTCAGAAATATTTATCATACTAGAAGTCCGATTTTTTAATTGAAGTTTACGATTATTCAGCTATAAGGATTGATTCTTCTTCAAAAAACCACAGATGATAATTGTCTTGACCAAAAGATTCTTTAGTCTTATCATCCGCGAGTTATAGTCGTATGATCATCTCAAGCTAACCATATCACGAATAAAAGGCCGTGTTCGAAATTATTTTCCTTTTTTTGAGATATGGGAAACAAAAAACAGATTCTCTCCAGCCAAGGTCTGCATAATATCTCGCATTTGAATGTATAAAAGTATTATTCAATGCTCGTGGAAAGTAGCTCCGAGTTGCGTAAGTAGCTGGAACGAATTTTATGACAAAGAATGGCGTGTCAGAATTCGGGAGCGGTGAGCATAGTTGCGATAACATACTTATATCAAACGGTTATAAATTTCGTAATCTCTGTGACGACCCGTAACATTGACTTGCCCCATACGTTCTACAGTTTTTTGTTTACTGCGTGGAAAAATAAAAAAAAAAGTACGTGTCATTTTTTTTGATACTCTACCTAGCGTATGCTTAAAATATAATATAATCGAGAGAACATTAATGTCTTAACAATATCTTTTATCTGGATTTTTTATGCATATCGATCAACCGAACCACACTTTATCGAACACATAATCGGTAAGCGGAGCGACTCGATGATATCACGTGGAACAAAGGAAAGGGAACATTTTGTCCCGCGAAACTACGCACTCGATGTACAACATCCTATACGCACGAGTATTCATCGCACGAACAGTAACAAATTATAAGAGCGTAGTTATATTATACGCATCCCGCGCGTAAAAGTCGAGTGAAACACGTGTAAACACGTGTCTGTATAAACCAAGGAAGCCCCCAACCACACACACACAGCGCACAAGCCGGGAATAAAAAAAAAAAAAAAAAAAAAAAAAAAAAAAAAAAAAAAAAAAAAAAAAAAAAAAGAAGAAAACAAATAGGAGGTACCACGTATATTACGTATACCCACACCACACATCCCTTCCCTTTTTCACGAGCCCGTAAAAAGCCCGCTACATCGGGGCAATATCCCCGGGCCGAGTGTCCGGCCGCTGCTCCGTACCGCCTCCGCAGTGCCTTCAATAATACAAAACTCGAGAGCACAAGCTTGCCCCACGAGCACCGGAACGGGGGGGGGCTCGAAAATTGTGATCGAGAGAGATGGGTATTGGAAAGCGATGGCTTAGACCAGCCTCCCCCTCTGCTGCGCTGAATAAGTGATGAGACAATATTTTTAAAACGCCCATAATTCGCGCGCTCGGCCCGCCTTATATACCCACCACCGCTGTACGTGTATACAGACCCTCGGATGGATGGACCCGGGGTATTTATAGGCCCGTGGAGCGCACGGTGCGGAGCGGGCCGCGCGCGTTGTCGAGGAGGGGCGGAGGAGAGAAAGTGGAAACGTGCGCGCGCGGGGGCGGGGGGGGGGGCGAGCATTCTTTATACAGGCCTCGGTCTTAGGGGTCCTTCTGCTTCTGCTTCCTTTTCACTTCCCTTTCTCTTCCATCAGTGTCCTTCTTTTTTTACTTTACAATCGGGTACAAGGTATACACGCGAAGGGTGCACGCGTGCTACGGGGGCTGGATCATTGCGGCCATTTATCGGGGGGTGCTGGTTTAGTCATGACTGGCTTTCGGGAGTAACTCGTGGGCTTTGCGGCTGCAATTCGTCGCGGATTCCTCGTGCTTTTTGGCAAAGATGCTGGCCCTAGTGATTGGAATTTATAAAGTCGATCACTCAATTTTCAGGCCTCGATGATATTTCCAATCGAACGTATGCTTCAAGGTGTACTGGGAAAATAATAATTTAGTTCCCGAACAACATTGTATGTACGGTTTACACACCATTGTATGTGGGACACACGCCTCAAGTAGATTCGTTTCGAGTGATTCTTTTTCAACGAAAAATCAATTTGTTGGCAATCCATCGATCGACAGCACACTTGGCTTGTTTCCGACGACAAAAATTAGTGGTGCGCGTACGAGGCATTTGGAAGCTTGAATAACAAATCAGTCGTCGGCATTTTAGGCTATCGCTCGCTTGTACACAACTTTGTTCTACATATCGCAAAAGCAAAACTCGTACTATCGTTTCCCGTATCTCCATTATTCCATCATTTCGCTTTTAATTAACAGCATAATATTCAGAGCGAGAGACAAAAAGAAATACCGGTAATTAAAATCAAAGTGTTTCGCAGCCGTTGGCATTATTACGATTATCATCAGCATCATTGTCCTTTTCGCGAAATACATGATACTGCGCGCACACGGTGTACGCGAACCCGACGCGCACGCCACACACATCCGGCATAATAAATATTTGACCGGCAGCCCACACTCGAGGGGGAATGAATGGCGAGAGAGATAGAGCCCCGCGATATTATAGAACCCGGCCGGCCGCGATCGAAAAAATATGAATGGACGAAACGAGGTGGGGGGGGGGAAACGATAAATTTCCGACAATTATCGGGCGGTGTCCCGGACAATAAGACACGCGCGTCGCCGGGGAAAACGGCTCCTTCCAGTGAACAAACGAAACGCGCGTCGATTGAAAAGCGCGCGAGCGCGGCACTTTTGTCCCGCGGGAAAAAAGCGCGCTCTCGATCGAACGGCCAGCCCCGGCTGTACGTGTACGCACGCAGATCTCGGAGCCCCGAGTGACCGGTCCGGCGAGAGATGGCGGTCGGATAGAGGGCGCGCGAATTCCAGCGTACGCAGCACAACGCCGCGAGCGCATTATCCGCGGGCCATTGTATTGTCGCGGCCGCGAGAGGAGAGGACCCGCAAAGGAGCCGGGCCGGCGCCGCCGCCGCCGATTAACGCTGCAATTACACCGGCGATATTAATCGACGACTGATCGGACAATAGGCCCTCGGGGCGCCCCCTCCCCCGGAGCTATTTTAATTGGAAGGAAGCCGAACGGCCGGACGGTGCGGCGGGGAGTTGCGCGGGACGTCGGCCGCTGCGTTGCGGATATCGATACGCCGCCGCGGGAGTATAAATCGCGGTGGGTATAGAATAGAGAGGGGGTGGGGGGGTATTGCGTGTGCGTAAGGGTATACAAGGGGGGGGGGGGGGGGTTGTCGCGGGGAATCGGGGATTCGATCATTTGTGTAAGTCCGTGTTCTCTCTGAGACACTCTGTTTCGTAGGTGCGTGCACGAATAAGTACGTGTTCGTACTTACT